>CALNXI010000768.1:7886-20910 GCA_942486025.1 Porites evermanni
CAAAGAACCTACAATAATGAACAAAAGCTACAACCGAAAGTTACTTTATACTTAAGGCTAGTTTAAAGCAGCAGTGAGCTAATCATAAGTACCTTTTGTTACCTAATTAACAGGCATTAATCATGCCACTTGACCTGCGCCATTCTAAAGCAGCTCTGTGACTGGTCTGCAATGAGCACCTCTGTTTCGAATGTTTGTCATTCCTCAGAGCGGAGGGCAAGGGCCCGAAACCTGGGCGGATATACCTTTATGGGCCCTGCTCCAAACATCAGCTTTTAAAGGGTCTTCTCGGTGGTGACTTGATTTTATAAACTCAATGGATGAAACTTTTTTTTTTGTGAGTTGGTCTCTCTCACCGATGCAGCACCACCGATTGTGTTGAAACTATAAATTCCTTCAACCACATTATCATTTTAAACTGAACCAACGAATCACAGAGATGCACATTTTCATGCGCATTTTACGAGGAAAAAACATTCCTTTGAACTCGATAACCAACCAAAGGGCCGCTTTGGATTTGTGCAGGGCATCGCGTGAATGCATTTTCTTAGTCATTTGCTTTAAAATAAAAAGGCACAACACTTTATTTAAGCCGTTCACAAAAGTGTTGATGCACACACGCGCGAGTCCACCTGGCCTTGATTTCCTCGATTGTTCCAGCAGTCTGCGCTAGGTCCGTGCGTGATTTAATGCCTGTTGCCGAAATGAAGGAATGTTCATGTCTCCCCGCAAGGCTGAAGTCCCTTATTAAACTCTCCACCTGGCGGACATTTGCGTGTGTACCGACTCTTGCAAAACATACAGTAATAAGCCACTTCCGAGTTCTTACTGACTTCCATAAAGACGGAGTTTTCTTCAGAGTATTTTACAGAAACCTTGCTTTGATACATCTTCGCGTTTTGTTATTACCATTTATTGTTCTGTTGCAAAATAAACATTACTACAGTTGCTGAAAGTGGTGAAAATTTAATAACGGCCCACTTTCAAGGTTCAAAAATATAATAAGTGCTCAGGGCGGTTAATAGAATGTAAGATGACGAGATTGAATGGGGACCTTCCATGTAAGAACGCCTAATTTTGAGCCAAGACTGAACTTGCTTAATTTTGAGGCGATTTGAGCCTCAAAATGTTCTTAGGTACATGTTGTAAACGTTAATGAAATTCACTCATCTAGTAAAACCATCTGCTAACAAAAGAGAATTAAACTAATGAGTGTTGTCAGTCAACTAACGTGCCGTAAAGCTGGAGGCAAATTCCAACTATAAAATGGAAACTAAATTTATCTTAGCACTGGCTGTACATCCCAACCGGCTGTGAGGCTGACCGGTTGGCTATTTACATACACTTTTTTTATATAGAAAGGGGCTCCGATAGGTTTCTCAGATGCGGGATTTCCTTAAAAGTTGCAGGACGGGATTCAGGATTTTAAAGCAAGATGCATGGGGGCGAGATTCGGGATTGAGAGTATGTTCAGGACGTGGGATGCCAATAATAACCGTCAGGATTACAGGATTGAGCGAAAATTTGGATCAGGATCTTCTCGGTGGTGACTTGATTTTATAAACTCAATGGATGAAACTTTTTTTTTTGTGAGTTGGTCTCTCTCACCGATGCAGCACCACCGATTGTGTTGAAACTATAAATTCCTTCAACCACATCATCATTTTAAACTGAACCAACGAATCACAGAGATGCACATTTTCATGCGCATTTTTATATAAGCCGTTCAAAAAAGTGTTGATGCACACACGCGCGAGTCCACCTGGTCTCGATTTCTTCGATCCTTTCCAGCAGTCTGCGCTAGGTCCGTGCGTGATTTAATGCCTGTTGCCGAAATGAACGAATGTTCATGTCTCCCCGCATTGCTGAATCCCTTATTAAACTCTCCACCTGGCGGACAGTTGCGTGTGTACCGACTCTTACAAAAAACGCAGTTATAGGCCACTTCCGAGTTCCAAAAACCCTCACTTTCAAAATGAGGCCAAGTGCACAACTTTTCTTGTGAAAATGAGTGTTATTTGCGTAAATCATTTCCATATCAAAGGCTGAGCACCTAACCTCGTTTTTATACAGAGGCCTAGTGACTCAGAAATTAAATGGTCTTTGGCGAACTACAAACCTTGAATTTATTAAAATGCCTACAAAATTTTCTATGACATTATGCAATGTAGGTAGCTAAGAAATATTGTTTAACAATCAACAAGTTTCAAAGTGTCGAAGCTTCAACTCTTAGGCTCAGTGGGGGTGCAAGATTCCATTTTGTTCTTTGCTTTTTTCCTTCCAATTTTACTCTGACAGAAACTGAGCCTGAAAGCTGAAGCAAAAGACACTGCAAATTCCAACTATAAAATGGAAACAAAATTTATCGTAGTGCTGGTTGTACATCACAACCGGCTGTGAGTCTTACTGGTTGACTATTTACATACCGTATTTATTCGAATAAGCGCCCAGCCTCGAATAAGCGTCCATCCTAAAGGCAGAAAAAGTTATTAAGTGCCCAACCTCGAATAAGCGCCCACCACCTAACATCCATCCAGCAAGCTGTATCTGCTTCTCCGGCACCTAACCCATTTGCCGGCTTTACGATGTCGGACATCCAGGAGGTAGCACCAGAGAACTCACTTACTGACTTCCTTAAAGACGGAGTTTTCTTCAGAGTAGTTTACAGAAACCTTGCTTTGATGTTGTTTTGTTGCAAAATAAACATTACTACAGTTGCTGAAAATGGTGAAAATTTAATAAGCGCCCAATTTCAAGGTTCAAAAATTTAATAAGCGCTCAAGGCGGTTAATCGAATAAATACGGTACATCTTTTTTTATATTTGAGTCAAGATGACGAGATTGAATGAGGACCTTTCATTTTTGAGCTGAAACTGAGCCAAGACTGAACTTGATTATTATTGAGGCGATTTGAGCCTCAAAACGTTCTTAGGATGTTTTTAAATTACATGTTGTAAACATTAACGAAATTCACTTATCTAGTAAAACCATCTGCTATCAAAAGAGAATTAAACTAATGAGTGTGGTCAGTCAACTTACGTGCCGTAAAGGTGGAGGCAAATTCCAACTATAAAATGGAAGCTAAATTTATCTTAGCACTGGTTGTACATCCCAATCGGCTGTAAGGCTAACCGGTTGGCTATTTACATACACATTTTTATATAGAGAGGGTCCCCAATAGGTTTTTTAGATGCGGGATTTCCTTAAAAGTTGCAGGGCGGGATTCAGCATTTTAAAGCAAAATGCATGGGGGCGAGATTCGGGATTGAGAGTATGTTCAGGATGTTGGATGCCAATAATAACCGTTGGGATTACGGGATTGAGCGAAAATTTGGATCAGGTTGACGAGATTGAATGGGGACCCTCCATATAAGAACGTCTAACCTTAAGTTAACCTTACTTAAGGTAAGTGGTTGTTTGCCCCTAGTAAAACCAAAATAAACGCAGTGGCGGATCCAGAGGGAGGGGACTTAATGACTTAAAATTAACGAAATCTGGACAAAAGTATTGTATCACTTAACTCAAGAGACGAATGCTTCAAAGCTGGACACTACATGATTAGAATATCACGTATTCATGGCGGCAAGGTTCTTCGCAGTAGAAAGGAATGTGTAACGGTTTGGAATGATGTACTAACGAAGTAAGTTATTGGCTTCAACAGTGTGCACAACTTGGATCCCCGTTTTTAAAATTTTCTGGATCCGCCCCTGAAATCAATCATAGAGTGGTGAGTGCATCCTTTCTCACATTGCACTCGTTGCGCGCGTTCAGAAAAAATTGTAAGTTTTTGATGTGTTCCTTCTTAGAGCTTTTTGAGTTCTTTGTGCCCGCCGTGATAACATAACAGATACAAGAGAGAACTGAATGAAAAATGCTGACATTTTTAAAATCCCTTATATATTTGCGAGTGATATAACTTAGGGGCACTTAACGACTGTTTTATGTAAAATATCTGTTCGGAGAAGCAAATATTGACAAGAATTTTCTTTTTCTTGATGACGGCTAAAAAATTCTAGATGACCGTTCCATTCATGTACAATTTTCGAAGCTTATCTCATTAATTCCTTTCGATTTTCTGAAGTTCAAGTTTCACATTTTACTTGCCAAGTTAGGAAATTTTTCGTAGAAAAAAGGAAACCTAACATTTCGGAGTCAAAAATGTGATAGAGAGAGGAATTAGAAAATGTCTCACTTTCGTAATACATCAAATTTCTTCTAAAATTTTCGCAAAAAACCAATTAAAATGCTTCTAAACGGTACTCTGGACATCCTCAGAGACCCAGGGGCAGATAGTGGGGGCGAGGGAAAGTCTAAACAGGCGGGAAAATATGGCACAAAAGAAAAGTAAAGAAGGGCGAGAAGAGCCCCTCGGGACAATTCACCGTTTGGAACTGGTCCGGTATGACATTGTCCCCAGGGGTTCTTCTCGCCGTTCTTTACTTTTCTTCGTGCCTTATTTTTCCGCCCGTTTAGACTTTCCCTCGCCCCCACTATCTGCCCCTGGATCTCCGAGCATGTACTCCGGATAACCTAAAAGTGTTTTTAATGTACTTAGCAGGAAACCGTCGTTGGTTGCCCCTGATAACTGTCTACTGAAAGGCGGACCATTACCAAGGTATATGAAAGATACTGGAATGTTCGATACGATATCAATAGTGTCATTCTCAAGTATCGATACGTACTCTTCAGGCAAATCTGGTTTGGTATCAGTACATCTTTCAAAATTACGTTTACCTTTTATTTTATAGCTGGCGAATCAGAGCTGCTAATAAAAAAACCACCATCTCTCTCATTGCTTCAATGAGGTTTTTCTTTCATCGTTATCTGATATTAGTAAGCTGCAACTCTGTTTCTCTTGGCGTGTTATCTATGCTGGTGCTACTATTAATGTTACCTGTCTTACCTACCCACAGAGACACTAAAGTGAAAGAAGAAGGCTTGGTCCCCAGCGGAGCGGACGGATAAGGGCGCGAGTCATGATGGGAAGTAAAGAAGAGGGGAAACTGGATCGAAGGATGCCGGAGGAGCTCAAATTGCGTGACATTAAAGTCATATCGTCATACACAAACAAACAACAATGAAAAGCACAAAGTCAAAAGCTTAGGATACAGTTCTTTAAGTGGTTGTTTCATAGAATACTTCGATATCTGTTGGCGTGAATTTGAAGTTTCCAGCATAGAATGTACAGTTACGACCAGATAAAGAATATCCTGGGGGGAGGGGGTAGCTCGTGCCACAAGAAGTACGAGACTCCCGGTTACTAGTAGCGTTGTTTGATATGTGAATATCATTCTGGCCAAATCTTGGTCCAGTGACAGTACACCTTCTTACAGCATACTTGTACCAATCAGGCTTGACTTGCAGCTTAACAGGATTGTACACAGCGTGTCCAGAACCGTTGTTATTGGCCAATGAGTAGATAAAGGCTTTACTTGAATTTCCAAACTGACAATAACCTGGGAGATAATGACGACATTTTACAATTCTTACTGACCTTACTAAAGGCGCTCATAAAAAATCGACTTCTAGGAATATTCAATGATCCGGACCTCAGTTTAAAATAGTGAGTGCAAGTCCGGCTTGACATACAAACATTCCCAGACAACCCATGCATTACTGTAATTTTTAAAATTTCCTGTATTTGTTTAAATTTTTCAATGTTCCTAAAAAAGTGTTGAGCCACACATCCATTTGTTGCCTTGCTGAGTACAGTAATGACATTGTATTGACTTTGAAATTAGTGGGGGAGGAGAAAATTATTCTAGAAAATTAGGCAGTTTTAGAAGTGTAACAAACTTCGATGATGAGCAGAAAGGGAGTTCTCCCTAAACTGAAATCCCTCAGTGTTGGTAGAAAAGAGCAGGGTTTTTGTCCCGAAAAGAGATTTATGCAAACTAGAATCGTAACTGAATAGTCTAGATAGCCTAGTACTGTCTCGGACTTTGGATGAACTTCAGGTATTTTATGTTTACTGCCTGCCATAGTGTGTATGTAGATTATGTAAAAAAAAAAAGTTGGAGACGTACCGACTTGGTGAACTAAGTGTGTTTCATTTAGCTTTTAAAGGTAATTTTGGTCATAAATGTTCATGGATGTGACCACAACATTAGCTTTTTACAATGGAAAATTTTTCCTTTTTATCCTCCTGACTACCGTGACCCGGGGGATAAGCCACACTATGCTTCATTAAAAAGAGCCCGCAGTTCATAGTTAGAGAACTTTAAAGATAATTCAGTAAAATTAGGCTGGGACCAGAGGCGTCCTCTCTTGTGGAGTGGGCCCTTAAGGTTTTTGAAAGGAGAGGGCGAAACCAAATTTTGCAGGATTTTGTTTATTGATGTTGTGATTTAAACCTCAAATCAACGATAAAAAAGTAACTTGACGTTTCGATGGTTTCATGTCATCATTATCAAAAGATAAGAAATTAACATGATTCGTGGAAGTATTTACTCTCTTTGATAATGATGACATGAAGACAAGCTTCTTTTTATCCTTGACTTTTGTTTTAAAATGTATTTCAAAATCGAATTTTATAAGATTTAAACCTGGCCGGGATAATTTAATTTAAGTTGTGAATTAGAGAAAAACAAACTTCTGGTAGTTGTATCCAGTGACGTCATCATGAAAATGGCCAATTTTGATTGCTAGGAAATTACTTTCTCGCCTTGAGTTGTTCGTGAACAGAAAAACATCCTTCCTTTTTTTTAACAGTACATGTACTCAAGCCAAAAGCCGCTGTACCACTTTGTCGTTCTTCATTGTTAGCAAACAAAAAAAAAAGTCCTAATTCTCCTGGTACATGTACTTACCATCATCTTTCCATGTTACGTCACTGTATCCACCAAATATAAAACTGCCGACTTGAATGATAGTTACAGTGGGTCCCTTGTCATCACAGTTGCCGTGGAACGTAGATGCCGCCCAGCCGTCCTCTTTAGCGTGCCAACACCTCACAAACCTACTACGGACTGAGCTATTGATCACGGGCTCCAAAAACAACGTCAAATTCTCCAAGTATCTACTGTCGTTGCCAAGGATAGTTGATGCATTAAAACCACCTTAAAAAAGAAATCTTTGGTTCATATCTTTGGTATGATCGCGCGCGGAAAAGCGCATCGATCCAGCAAATCATGGCACTGAGTGTAGCTGTCCACGGATAGTCATTCTAAAGGTATATGAGACTCTCTATGGGCGAAGTCGCGACAATCGCTTGATGAAACGACAATCTTAGAGATTAAGCCCCCGTCCAAATGTATGCGGATATTTTTGAATCCGCAACTTTTTCTTTCCGGGTACAGCTTCCGTCCACCAACGTATTCGGTGAATCCGGCATAGGAATCCGCAACTTTCTGAATCCGCTCTCCAAAGAGGAAATTTTTAAATACGTTATAAATCCGGAATCGTGTGGACGCTCAGTCTAAATCACATGTCCCCATCTCCTAACCGGTGGGGACCGTGGGGAAGAGAGACCCCCCACGTTAGGGGGTGGAGACGTATGACATTTCAGACTAGTGGGCGCTAAATCCAGATATTTTCTTTTACAGTGACGTTCAGCCCTGTTCTTTACCGTGAATACTCAAGACAGTGCCAAGCGCAATATTATTGCTTCTTTACTTCTTGCAATTCAGTTTCAAGTCTTATAACGTGTGTGCAGTTAATCCCACAATCAGGGACAAAAGTAGTTGACACACTTGTCTAAAACGGATGCTTTTATCAACAATTTCATACATTTATTATTTCATTCTGTTTAAACACCGTAAATCCCTCACCACACCCCCGAATCAATGTTGTTTGTAGTAAAAGAAAGACTTGAGGGTCTAAAACACAACAGTGGTTTAGGGGGGAGGGGTGGGAGTACACAGGGGCAGCGGATAGGCATGTCCACTGTTCAAAAGCGGGCCATTTTATAGAAGTGTCTTAACACGTTTGTCCCTCATTGAAACTATGATTACTGTACACTTCAATTATGCCAAACGGCGGTTTGACATTTTGAAGCTTCTTCCCATGTAGGACGGACGGATTAGACGCCGTAAACAAGTTCAGCGAGTGAAATATAGTGCTTGATGGGACAATTTTTTTAGTGAAACAGACTAGCGATAAAATTTTCGCGTGAGCCGAAGATCGCTTTATTACAAATTAGCTGACGAACTGAGGGTGAATCCGGATTCGTGTGGACGGGCAAATTCGATTTGAATACGGACACGTGTGGACGTGGAAATTTTTGCCGAATCCGCAAAGAAAAATTTGCCGATTCAAAAATATCCGGATACGTCTGGACGGGGGCTAAAGGTACGATCTCACTGCCATTTCGATAAAGTTTGAGAACGTCACTCGTGCGACAATGGGAAGGAAATTTGCCAAAAAGTGCGCTGCACGTTCAGGTTTTTTTTCTGTTTATCAGTCAAACCTGTCGCATGCTTTTTTTTTTATTTTCAAGTTACCTTCGTCGTCATCCTGGTTGCTCGAGCTCGCCAGTAGCGTTACCATGCAAAACAACTATTGATATGCGACGATTTCGTTGAAAAGCCGACGATTTAATGGGAAAAGGGCGACGAAAACGACGTCCGCAGTTACTCGCCAATAGAGACGCTCGGATATGAAAACAGTTAAATTTATTATCATGAATGCTTGCAACAATTCTTACTAAATACTGCGGTTTATTTGCCTTCAAGAATCCTCCAAGTGAACTTGAGCTCTGCGTTTAGGTTCCTCACTTCTTTTGCATATATGCAGTCAATAATCCAAAACTGCTCTACAGGTAGAAAGCCTGTAATCTTTCCCGGGTATATTACGAACCAACAGTTGCTCTAAGCCTCTATTTCCAAGCGAGGCTAAGTGCGATATGAAAATTATTTTTTATTCTCATGCAAATAAAAGTCATTTTCACAAGAAAGATTTTGCACTCAACCTCATTTTGAAAGTGATAATTCAGAGATGACCTATTTTTGTGAAAGGTTTGAACCCAGGGAATGACCTATTTTTATAAAAACCAGCTCCCAGTTGCTTGGTCAATTGGTTAGAGAAGTCAAGAGTTTGAATCCCGTACAAGCCTGAATTTTTGTCAGTCCTTTCTTTTCCCAACTGCATAAGTAATTATAATAATTTGATTACCAAGAGTAAAGGTGGATTTCCACTGTCGCGTAATTTTCAAGTGCTTGTATACGCACGTAAAATTCACACGCGTAAATAAAATAGTGACAAGGTATGAAGTGTTGCACTTAAACGTGAAGTTGGGCGAGGTTCAACTTTTACTTTTACGCGCGATCCTTCTAATATTGCCTCTCTGTTATCAGCTAATGTAAATTTTTCCGCTTGTACGCACGTAAAAATTACGCGACAGTGGAAATCCACCCTATGCAGGGCCTATAGCAGTTACTGCCTTCTCTAAACGTCAATAGGATCTAAGACGCAGTACCAACTAAGCCATCAACCCCCATTTCCCCCGAACCTTCACTCGGATCATTTTATATTTCTTGGCTTAATACACTTAACTCACGTGTATTTAATATGCACTTTTTGCCATCTCCATAATATGGTGGGTTGCAAACACAGCTATAGGATCGAGGGATGTTCGTACAGTTTGCATGAGCGTCGCAGTCATGTAAGTTGTCAGCACATTCATCTACATCTGAAAAAACAAAATGCCAGAATTACACGTAAACCTACCTCCTACATTGGAATCACAGAAATATGAAAAAGATGAAGTTGAAAGACTGCTTTCCTAAGATCGCTGAGATCGAGCACTTAGTGCTGTAACAGGTGGCCGTGTAAGTGTAACTAGGGAAAGAGTATCAAAGGGACTACTACCAAAGGGAGCTATAAGCCCCGACTCTATAAAGGCGCGTCATAAAAAATAATCAGAAAATTTTTGAAAATCTTTAAATAAGAATGACTGAGACCAGGTTTTATGAGCCCGCGAGACTAAGCACCCCACTCAAACCCTTGTTTTAACTAAAACCGCTGGACGCCAAAACCTGGTTGAGGTCATTGTTATCTAAGGTCTTCCCAAATTTTTACCTTTACAAATGCTCCCATTGCCTGTGTAGCCAGGCCTACATGTACACTTGTAAGAGCCAGCTGTGTTTGTACAATTCGCATTTTTGTGACAATCATGGCTTCCCTTTTCACATTCATCGATGTCTGAGTAAGGAAACGAAAAAAAAAACAAGAAATGATTACAAATTAAGTCTTATTATGACATTTATCAGCAAGTTTTACCTTTACAAATGCTCCTATTGCCTTGGTAGCCAGGCCTGCACGTGCAGTTGTAAGAGCCAGGAATGTTGGTACAGTTGGCATTTATGTGACAGTCATGGCTTCCATCCTTGCATTCATCAATTTCTGGAGGGAGTAGAAATTTAAATATTAAGTTACAAAGAAAACTAAACTACTTGCAGTAAAATGAAGCGAAGGCTTGTATAGCTAATTATACCATTACAAATGCTCCCATTTCCTGTGTAGCCAGGCCTGCACGTGCAGTTATATGAGCCAGGAATGTTGGTACAGTTCGCATTTACGTCACACTTATGAGTTTTACCCTTGCATTCGTCCAGGTCTAATATAAAAAAAAAGAAAACAATACGAGCCCCCAACCTCCAGGGGCACCCAACGAGAATATAGTTAAAAAACCACTAAAACATAGCATTGTTAAACGTATTTTGGTATTTAAATGGTAGATATAGGCATATTTTTATCCCCTAAAAATGTTTCATATGTTCGGATTTCCTAGCTGAAAGTCTAGTGATCCGAAAATTATAGGGATCAAAACTTACCTTTTCGAAAATTTCAGCCAGAAAAAAGGCTCCCGAAAATTCTAGGTGACCTTTTTAGAGTAAAAATCTGTTAAAAATAGGCAATTATACCATATTTTAGATGTTCGAAAATCCTAGGAGAAGCAGGCAAGCAAGAAATTTTACAACAAATGTTCCGAAAATTCTAGATCTCAAATCGTCTTCCGAACAGATATTTTTCCGAAAATTGTCGTTGGGTGCCCCTGAACCTCGCAAATCGTATATAAACCTAGGCATTTAACGCAAGAATATAATCAATTTTGTAGCATGCTGATTGAGAGAAGAGCAAGCATAAATCCCAGGGGGAACCCCCTACAATGACCTATACGGGGAAGCTCCGTCCGAATTGCGAAATGGGTACCTTTTCCAGACTTCAGGTGTATGAAAGGGTTTAGGATTTCAATAGTTGAAGTACATGAGAGGGTGGAGAAATCTGTGTCATTTTGGTCTGTAAAAAGACCTAAAAGGGCTAACAGAAGAATTTTATGGCTGTGAAAAAGTCGAGACAATTTCCTGGTTTTCCGATTTATTCACAGTTTAAAGACAGTACATTTACAGCAGCTAAAAGTAACGCAAAGTTCCAAATTAGGTTTTTGAAACGGGTACCATTTGTCAATAGAAGGTACTGGGTAAGGCAGAGGTACCTTTTCTATCAAAAGAAATATATAGAAAGGTAAGGAGCTGGACCTCAAGGCGGAGTTTCACAAGATAAAACTTTGCTGCGGAATTCCTCCTTCCCCGGGGGCACAGATGTTTTCTATCCCAGACGGCAGGAATTCGCAAAAGAACCTCTTGTTCGTATATCCAAAAAACACTTTTCATTGTTCAAGTCTGTAACAGGTGACCATCTTGGGTTTTAAGTGCAAGAATAACTATGGAAAGAGTATCAAAGGGAGTACTACCAAAGGGACCTATAAGCCCCGACTTTTAAAGGCGCATCATAAAAATTAACCGGCAAATTTTTACCTTTACAAATGCTCCCATTGCCTGGGTAGCCAGGCCTACATGTGCAGTTATAAGAGCCGGGTGTGTTTGTACAATTCGCATTTATGTGGCAATCATGGCTTCCCTTTTCGCATTCATCGATGTCTGAATAAGAAAAAGAAAAAAGAAATGAATATAAATCAAATCTTATAACGACACTTATCAGCAAGTTTTACCATAACAAATGCTCCCCCTGCCTTGGTTGTCATGCCTGCACGTGCAGTTGTAAGAGCCAGGAATGTTGGTACAGTTCGCATTTATGTGACAGTCATGACTTCCATCCTAGCCTGCGTAGCAGGCCCTTGGAAGTAGTAAGCGCAAGAAAGAAGGGGACAACACCCGTTTTTTCTTGCTCCCAAATACTTCCCTGCGCCTGCTACGCAGGTTCACTTCCATCCTTGCATTCATCAATTTCTGGAGGGAGTAGAATATTAAGTTACTAAGAAAACTAAACTACTACTTGCAGAAAAATGAAGGGAAAGGCTTGGATAGTTAATTATACCTTTACAAATGCTCCCATTTCCTGTGTAGCCAGGCCTGCATGTGCAGTTATATGAGCCAGGAATGTTGGTACAGTTTGCATTTACGTCACACTGATGAGTTTTATCCTTGCATTTGTCCAGGTCTAAAAAAAAGAAAAGAAAACAATACAAGCCATTAACCTCGTACATCGCATATAAACCTAGACATTCAACGCAAGAAAATAATCAATTTTGTAGCGTGCTGATTGAGAGAAGAGCAAGCATAAATCCCAGGGGGAACCCCCTACAATGACCTATACGGGGAAGCTCCGCTCGAATTGCGAAATGAGTACCTTTTCCAGCCTTCAGGTGTGGTTTAAGTATATGAGAGGGTGGAGAAATCTGTGTCATTTTGGTCTGTAAAAACACCTAAAAGGGCTAACAGAAGGATGTTATGGCTGTGAAAAAGTAGAGAAAATTTCCTGGCCAGTTTTATGATTTGTTCACAGTTTAAAGGTATTTGAAAGAGGTACCATTTGTCAATGGAAGGTACTGGGTAAGGGAGGGGTACCTTTTCTCTCAAAACATATTATATAGGAGGGTAAGGAGCTGAACCTCAAGGTAACCTGAGATCAGGCCCAATTTTAGCGGTTCTCATACATTCTCTCTACCGCTTTACGTTTCGCCTTGCCCGCCGGAATGTTATTTTCAAAGCGAAACGAAAAGGCGGAGCTTTCCAGGATAAAACCTTGCTGCGGACCCCCCCCCCCCCCCCCCCCCCCCCCCCCC
>CALNXI010000768.1:32391-45487 GCA_942486025.1 Porites evermanni
GGGGGGACTATGATATTTTCCTTTGATAAATCAACATCTCTTGAGGGGGGGTCAGAAAAAAAACCCTGAGATTATCAGGGGGGGGGCTTCAAAAAAATGAAAGGAAAAAATAAGGAAATCATCATAGCCTACCCTCTAGATAAATTATGAATGCTCCCTAATCTTCTTTCGCCGTTTCGTTTGCAAAAGCTTAACACTTCTTAACCTCAGTTTTTACATATGTTAAAGGGGGATAAATTTTATGTAACATAACAAAAAATTAGTTTGATATATTTTGATATAGTGGCGTTGTACTGCTCCAAACTTTGCTTCTTGGATGCAACGCGCCATGGCGATTCGCGCAATGCGTCGCAAATCCGGCAACCGCATGTAAACAAAATTTATTGAGGTTAGTTGTAAGGTTTTTTCTCCGTTTTTCTCTCTAAAACAAAACAAGGTAAACAGTAAAAACTTAGGGGAAACTAATTTTGAAGTTTCGAAGAAACAGAAAGACGTATGAGATGTTTTTTTCAAAATTAAAAAGAAGGATGATGGTGATTGAAATTAGCATAATTTCACCTTGCACGAGCTGCACGCATTTATAAAATACACGTCATCTAGTTATGAAACACGATCTGCTGTCTTTTAGTTTTGCCATGGATGACATGGATGAGATTTTCCTTCGTGTTTTAGACAGTACTTAGTTGTTTTTGTTTTGGAATAACATCTACATTGGCGAGTAGCAGAACGAAAATATAATTCAGTGGTAGAGTCATGGAAGTACTGAGAGAAACCCTTTGAAAGAGATGTTTGTCTACTCCTACTAAACCTCCCGCAAAAAATAGCAACATTTGCCTCTCGGAGACAGCGTACCAGCACAAAGGATCGAGGAAGAGGTACTAGAAAATAAATCAAGCCGCCATAATTCAGTGACCGCGGCAGTGTCTAATGGACAAACCACATCGCAAGCCCTGACCATGGATAATAGAAAGACTGGATAGGAAACTGGCTGACGCGATCGATTCCAACATAGTGGAAAAATGTGACGTCACAATATTAAGCACGCGAAATCTTTCGTGATCCTTTTGTGCGGCAACAAAATGAACAAAGATAAACAAAGAAAATAATCCGTCAAACCGCACTTTAGTATGGAGGTCGAAGAGTTTTTTGAAGAGTGGGAGGATGACGATTGGGCAGAATTTATTGAGGAAGCTGAGGAAGACGGTGAGATAGCAGTTCAGTCGGAAGAAGACTGTATTGAGAGCGAAAGTGACAGCGGCGATGAAGGAAATGTGGTCATAAAATGTGGCAAGTGTAAAAAGCCGTACCATCTGAGAGCTTGGTTGAAAAAACATGAGGAATCTTGCCAAGGAAAAAGGCCAAAAAACAGAGGAAAACCCCGGTTGTCTGAACATCAGAAAAAAACCAGGACGGTGCTGTCTTCCCTCGGATGTGAGGAATTTTTCAGTGAAGAGTGCGTACCGAGTTTGGTTACTTCGCTTCAAAAAATATCTTCCACGGGCGCTGAAGTAGCTGGTATTAGAGGCTCTAGATTTATTTCTGCCCAGTTGCAGGCAGAAAAACTCAAGTACCAACTAGAGAAAGAAGAGCAAGACGAGCAAGTCACATCATTTTTTCGCTTCGTTTGCAACAAAGTTTGGTCCATCACCTTCTCGCGGGATGATCTGGTGAGCTCATCTAAGAGGCATCAAGATGTCGCACAACATCTAAACCAGTTCCGACAAGACGAGGCACTGATACTGAAGTGGACCGAACTGTGCCGTTTTTTACGATTAGATTCCGTCGATACCCTGCTTTTACAGATGATGATAACCCAGATTTTTGAGGACATCTCTTCGTTTCGACAAAGATCTGTGGTCGACGCGTTGAAAATCAGACAAGAATACGCCGGAGAGACGTCCATCAAGCCATCCCTCACCCCTGTCGAAAGAAATGTCATTGGTTACATCGCTGGTTATGTGTGTCGCAAAACAAGGGATCGACTTCAGCGGTCTAACAGTGAAAAGTTCTCAAGAGTGTTGTCAGTTTTGATTCAGCGGTTGCCAAGCATGAAAACAGCACCTGCTGCAATGTCTTTCCCGAATTTAATGTCTCTCTCTCTTTCCAGAGGTGGCCTTTCGCTTGTGGATTATTCAATATTTAATTTCTTTTGCTATGTCGAAGTTTCAATCCGACCTTTTTTAAACTCAGCCAGATTTCGTTGCAGCACTCGACGCTCTGACACTGAACTTCTAGACCAGTTGATACACAATTCGCCTTTACTTAATCAAACCTGGCCATTTACAACAATACTTTCATCTGAGGACAACAATGTGCTCCTTAAACTTTTCGTTTACCTTTACTTTCGAGTGAGGAAATGGTCGTACCTGAAAACATACCAGGAGGAGAGAAAAGTGAAAGAAAAGAAATGCTCCGCGGGAAACAAAGACTTGCACGGCAAAGACAGTATTAGGAAAGCTCTCATATCATCCAGCTCCAGCTCAAACAGTGATAAGTAATAATTTTCTTCTGTATAATTAAGCTACAAGCGAACCAGTTTTCTAAATTTAATGTAAAATAATAGAAAAGGTGTCATGGTGCCTGAAAAATAGCTTACAATATCGTGCAAAACGAAGAAAACGTTTGTTTGCGGACCCCCGTGGAAACACCATAACACACTTGGCTAAATTCACTTACAGAGTGAAAACCTGTGGATAAGAACCTAAAATTAAAAGACATGTTAGACTAAAATTTTCATTTTAAACCCCATTTTCATGAGAACCTATTTAGCCTAAAATTTTTAATAGGTTCTTTTACAAAAATGAAGGCACAGATGAAAGCACAGAAAAAAATTAGTCCAGGTTTCTCTCATTAAGATTTAAGAAAGAACAAATAAGGACCATATCATGTCTTGGCAACACAGCATTTTATGGACACTGCAGCATAAAACCATATGCATATATGCCCTGTAGTGGTTATCTGTGCTAATCGCTCGTGCCTCTAAAGAATTTAGAACCTATTAATTTTAAGGACCTAAGTAGCCTACCACATGCCATATCTATAAGAACCTATTTCGGCTATAAGATGGAAAAATCTAGGTTCTTATATACGGGTTTTTATTGTATTTGGTGTGATTTTGTTATGTACATGTACATGGTTTATTTGTTAACATAAGTCAAACTAAGGCAGCATAGAGCTGATGTGGACCTACAAATTATAAACCTAATGCTACCCAATAGAACACTTCCAGTAATGACTGTTTAATTAATTTTTCTTATCACCGTTCCTCTTGATAACGTATAGATATTGCTAGGAGAAAATTGACATCGGGCACTCTTGGGACTTAAAGGGTAAAATATTTTACTCTTTGATGATGTAGTCACCTTTTTGTTGTGGTTTCCTTTTAGCCTGGTTTAAAACTCCATTTTCTTTTCTTAAATTTATATATTTCAATACATTAAAATAACAAAGGAAAATAAATAAATGTAAACCAAGGGTAAAATTGAGCCACAACATCTGCATCAAGAATGCATTTACAAAGGAAATGAAGTTAGACATGGTTTACAATGACATAGCATAAGACATAACCAATGCAGGGCTGTGCTCTAGCAGACCCCGGTGGCCCCTGGTGCCTAACTTTTGCTCTTGGGTGACTAGAAAATCTTAGTTTTTTCATACAAATCATATGCTGGGCACCCCACAGCTGTAGATTTCACAGGTTCAGAGCTCTGGCCTCTCTTTAATTTTTGTTAAAGCACAGCCTTGCGATAAGATTTAACACAATGATGTTTAAGCTTTTCAACTGTACATCTAATCTAAATACAAAATAACCTGCATAGCAAGCGTTTCCATGCAGGATTAAGAGCAGTGAAAGACTGAGGAATAGGATTTTCGTGTTTTTTTTTTTCCACAGTCTTTGACTCTCATTCCTCATTCTTCGCTCCAAAACACAAACTGAAGATAAAAATATTTTTCTATGGTCAAAACAACTATGAAATACACTGCACATGAGGTCTGTGACTTTAGTTTGTATGTTTCTGCATTGAGCATATCTATCAAGCAGAGTGGATGAAAAGTGAACAGGCCGCAGTTGATCTCAGACATCTAATAGAGAATCATGCTCAGCTGAGTAAAAGACTGCCAGCTTCTTCTGTTAGGTTATCACGAGAAGACCTTTATAGGGTGTGTGTGTGGGAGTATAGAAGGGTACCAATGTACATGTGCTTTCATTAATTTATGGCAAGTCAGTGCCAGCTTTCCAAAAGGGAAAAGATATTTTGTGAAGACACTAATAAATTAGAACACCCAAATAAAATAGTGGTTTTATTACTGGATATAGAATATCCTTTGTATAATTAATGTTTGGGTTTGAAAAAATATCAACCACTGTTTGCAAAAGAGAGCAAGTAATCCTCATTTTTAAATGATAGATACAAAGAGTTGTTTCAATGAAGACACATTTTATTCAACGTCACCACCACTTTAATACATAACGTGTAATTCTCATTACAGTCAATACAACAATGAAAGGGTGACAATAACTGAAGAAGACAAATATCAGTTAATAATTTTCACCAGCTGTATTATGAAAACATTAATTCAATAAACGTTTACCAAACATAGTTCAGCCCAGAAACATGGTGCAATGGCAGTTGTATGTGACAAAATACCGGTATTGCAAAATCAAGCCTAGTTGTTGAAAACAGAACAAAATCAAACATACATGTAGCATCACAGGGACTCACTGTGTTGCACTGCTTATCATAGCCAAGAGAGTAAGCATAAAGACTTACCACTATCTTCGTTTATTCTTTGGCAATGGTAAATCAGCATCAAGATCTTCCAAGGCATCTCCCCTTCGCTTAATGCGCCGTACAGTCTTAATTGCATGCGATTGACTGAAAACACAATTGCTATAACTCTGACTAAATTCCTTACATGTGAATGCTCCATATGCTCCCCTCTTTTGCCTAAGTTTCCCGAAAAATTTCTCCAGTAGATCTTGATTAAACTTTGTGGCCACAACAAAACTGACCCCTGGAATATTAAGAGAGAACTTTACAACTTCTACAAAAGATTTGACACAGATTTGTAATCCCTCCCATGTCTGATCACTTATAAAATACTGCTTCCGTTCTAATAAGGGGACATCTTCCTGCCCCATGGCCCAGTCTTTCCAATCCTGAAAGTACTTCAAAAAATCATTTTCCAACCAATGCAGCCTCCTATCTGTTGGTGTGCGGTACACACTTTTAAATTCATACTGTGTGTACATTCTGTTAGCATTTAAGCAATCAAAAAAGTCATTCATATTCTGGACAAATTTAACTGTCTCCTCTGTACCTGGTTTACCTTGCTCGGTGATTGCATGTGCAACTCTGTTACTAAACACTTGTGCAGCCGGGTATACCCTCATTCTTAGGTAAGGATTAAGGAATATATGATCAGCAGTTAGTTTGTGCAATAACCTCAAGCCTGACACATTTGATGAATTTACATCATTTTCAAATGCATCAATCAGCTGCAGCCATGTTATCCACATGCCATTGTTTCTCAGTTTCTTGGTCTTGTTTCTCCAAAAGCTATTTTCCCAGTTATTTCTAGTTGTTTTTAAAAGATGCACTGGATCACAAATAAAATACAAAGGTCGTTTCTCAAATGCATAATGATTGTTTGTTTTGTAAATAATTCTACCTTTTGGTGCACCAGGAGGGATATGATACTTATAAAAAAGTCGATGGGGTGAAGCACCATCACATGTACTGGTTAACACTCTAAACTCTCGCTGCTCTAATTCCTCAATGCATTTCCAAAACAAATTGAATAAAGCATATGATTTAATGGTTGTAGTAGGAAAGAAGGCTACTGGCATTCTCCAGTCTGAAAAGAGACTAACAACCATAAAAACAAACATATGTGTAGCTTCTTCTGGGGTAATCGGGGAATTTTGTTCAGAAGACAGGCATTGCTCCAGATCATCAATACTATTCTGGACTGATCCTAAATCAACAAAACCAATCAGTTTCCCAGAATCATCAAAAACCAGATCTTTTCTCAGAGAAACTTCATCATGAATGATACCCACCCACACATCAGAATCTTTAGGGTCAGATCTATTGTTAAAATCTTTCTTCACCAAATCTAAGAAGCCTGAATCTAAACCAGAGTCCACCTTAAAGCAATTACTATAGTCCCTAAGAGTTCTTTTGTCTGGTAGAAGTAATACTCCAGTGTCCTTAAGGAACTGGTAAGCTTTTGGAGATGATGAATAAAGTTGAAAACACCATCTGATGATGAGTGGATGCCATCTTCTGCCTCTGTTATCTGCACATGTCAAGGCCTTCTGCTCTTGCTGAATGAAGAGGGACTTGAAATTCTCAGGTTCCTCCTGACTAATCTTCTCCACTTCTGCAAAAAGTTTTGTCACAACTTCATTGTCTTCTTCACTTAAGGGGATCAAATCCTGTAAAAGAAAAAACACAAAAATTTACAAAATTTCCCCAAGGTTAAGGCACATTAATAGATTGCAAAAGACCCACACAACCCCGGAATGGGATACATGTACAAATCGAACAAGAACTTGCAAACTCCTCCCACAAATTCCTTAAATTTATGGTCCAACTAAAAAATGCCTGCAAAATGTACTTGTTGTATAAACACAAGATATTACAACTAATTTCACAATTCAACTGTTCTTTGCATTCTTTGAATTAAACATGCAAAATATCCACAGAACAGATAGTACTATTATAAATGTTTTTGTTAATGTTTAATGACTGACATTGCTTGCTCCTGAATCCCTACATACATGTAACCTGTTTTGTACTTTTAATAATATTGGACCACTAAATAAAGGCCGATTTAGACAGTATGATTTTTGCTTAAGACTATCATGTGTGACTAGCATGCATCATGTGTCTCATTTTGGACAATCTGTCATAAAGTCATGACATGTGCTAGACGCGTACGACAGTCGTAAGCAAAAATTGTGCCATTCAATTGCATTGGTACATGTATTACTGGCCAAGAGAAAGACTATGAGTAAGGCAAAAGCAAAGGGGTATGTATGTTTTGTTTACCTAAATGTTAAATTGATATTTTAGTTACATACATTGTTGAACTTTTCTTCTAGGGAGTGCATTTTTTTAGCTGCAATCTTCCTTCCGAGTGTGCAATTCTTAATTCTTTCTTCCTTTTCCTTTTCACTTAATCTGCTCCAAGCACAATGACTGCTTATGCTCAATTTCTCATTGTTAGACTTCTGGTTAGAAAGCATGGTTAACAGAGTCTTCTTGTAAGCTTTACAAGGGTCACAAGCAAGACCAGAATGCCACAAACCTCTACACACAACTGGTCTGATTACATCATTAGACAGGTTCGCCTTTACCATGCCATGGCGGTCTTTGAAAACCCCATTTCTTCCCCCAGAGTGTGCAAGACCTTTCAATTTTTCATTTTTTATTCCGGGGCAAATGGTGCTAACATCAATGAACCGTAGCACGCGAAGAAAACTGTCCAAGTTGGTTAAATGCTCAGGACCATTTTCCATGAACTCTGTGACATTTCTGTTTGATGCTAAAATTATGAAGGTGAAATCGGTGTTTACAATGAGGGTCTTCTCTGGAGCATTGTTGGTGAAGGTGCACAGCATCAGAAAAAGTTCAGAGTGTTTAATTAAATTCCAATTGTTTTTCAAGACATCACTTTCACACAAAACTGAGAACACTTGCATGTAGCTGTAAAGTGAGGGCTGGTGCAGAATACCAGGAGGAAGGTGACGAAGTGGAAACTGATATTCAGCTGGTTGCTGACATGAACGTAACACTGGAGAGCTTGAAGTTTGTTGGTTGCCTGTAGGTTGACTGTTTTCATATTTTCGATGAGTATATTTCCTTCTTCTTCCTATTTTCCCCATTTTAACTAAAACAGATAAAACTGTAAAAATTATTTTTTTTACTCGTAATGCCATACAGGACTATCGAGAGTATGCTCAGTTTACTTTTAAGGCTTGTAACATGATCAAGTTGAAAAACAAAGAAGACTGTGCAGAAAACGTAACACGACTTTAACCCTCTATTTTGGTGCTTTCTTCATTTCTTTCTACCAGACTGTACCATTTGCATTGTTTATCACGACTTAAATTAATATTTTTTTAAAAAAAAATCATGTATGAATAGAATTAACCTTAAGTACTTAAGGCTTGTATATTTCTGTTACAAGGTACAGTGTAGGTTAAATTCTTACACTAGTTCAAAGCTTACATTGTAAACATCCTTATCGAATGCAAACTTCTTTGAATTACGCAGCATATGAATAGTCAATACGCAAATGACGCGTTCGATTCTATGAATTGGATCATTTTCGATCGAAATTTATTAGATCAAATATACATCTGTCATTTATGTAACTATGCCTAAGCCACAATTTCATCTTAAAACGATCATTCAATCGTGGATTTCAACAGATATAAGCAAGGGACTTCTCAATATATGCGTCCCAAAAAGGTCGTCAAACGTAGGGAAATTTGCTCTTGTAGAGGCATCTTTTGGGACGCGATTTTCCCAAAAATAAGTGTAAACAACACAAATTAGTAACAACAAGTGCTTACCATGAAGGTTTCATTGTGGCTTTGCGGGGTCGCCATCGCCGTGTAACAAGAAACAAAGAAAATAATATCGGTTAAACCCGAAACTAATGCTAAAACCAGAGGGAAAAGAACTAAAAAAGTACAACAAACCCTACATTTCGACTGGTTTACGCGATAATTTCGCCATCTTTTCGTCACAAGTTTCCACTATGATGGAACCAGGAGACGCCATCTTGGAGCACGAAACAACCAATCGGCGATGAGAAATCAGCCCATGTGACTTAAGTTTCCTATCCAGTCTTTCTATTATCCATGCCCTGACCGAAGTCGAAAACAAGCGACATTTCTAAGCAGAGTCCCAGTCCACTGCATCACACCTTTTTGCTCGGACGCGCTCGTTTCACCGCCCAACCTTTATCCGCCCTGGTTCCAGCAGTCTACGCTAGGTCCGTGCGTGATTTAGTTTAAGTGCACAACTTTTCTTGTGAAAATGAGTGTTATTTACATAATTCATTTCCATATCAAAGGCTGAGCACTTAACCTCGTTATTATACAGAGGCCCAGTAACCCAGAAATTAAATGGCCTATTGCGAGCTACAAACCTTGAAATACCTTTATTAAAATGCCTACAAAATTTCCTATGACATTATGCAATATACGTAGCTAAGAAATATTGCAAAGCAATGAACAAGTTTCAAAGTGTCGAAGCTTCAACTCTTAGGCTCAGTGGGGGTGCAAGATTCCATTTTGTTCTTTGCTTTTTTCCTTTCTAATTTTTCTCAGACAGGAACTGAGCCTAAAAGCTGAAGCAAAAGACACTGCAAATCCCAACTATAAAATTGAACCAAAATTTATCATAGTGCTGGTTGTACATCACAACCGGCTGTGAGGCTTACTGGTTGACTATTTACATCACGTATTTATTCGAATAAGGGCCCAACTTCGAGTTAGCGCCCGCCTCGAATAAGCGCCCATCCTAAAGGCAGAAAAAGTTATTAAGTGCCCAACTTCGAATAAGCGCCCACCACCTAACATCCATCCAGCAAGCTGTATCTGCTTCTCGGGCACCTAACCCATTTGCCGGCTTTACGATGTCGGACATCCAGGAGACAGCACCAGAGAACTCACTTACTGACTTCCTTAAAGACGGAGTTTTCTTCAGCGTAGTTTACAGAAACCTTGCTTTGATGTTGTTTTGATGCGAAATAAACATTACTACAGTTGCTGAAAATGGTGAAAATTTAATAAACGCCCACTCTCAAGGTCCAAAAATTTAATAAGCGCTCAGGGCGGTTAATCGAATAAATACGGTACACCTTTTTTATATTTGGTTCAAGATGACGAGATTGAATGGGGACCCTCCATTTAAGAACGCCTAATTTTGAGCTGAGACTGAGCCAAGACTGAACTTGTTTATTGCTTATTGTTTTGTTTGCCATAAATTGTACAAATCGAATAAAATCTAATAATTTAAGCTCATGATTTTTGAGGCAATTTGAGCCTCAAAACGTTCTTAGATGTTTTTAAATTACATTTTGAAAACATTGTATGGACGACTTTTAATTTTCTCGTGTTTTGAGAGGCCAATAGTGACCTCAGGAGAGGCAACAGTGCACACCATGTTCAGACAAACATGTACAGCAGTCTTTATAGCAATTTTTCTATATTCCTCACGTTGAAATTGTAGGAATCGACAATGTTCTAGACTGAACTTCAGCCTTGGCTTTGCTCTGCTATAAGGATATTCTTAAAAAGGTTTCTATAAAACAGGAGTAAGCGTGGCTTAGCACCAGGACGCCGAGGACTGATCAGGAATGTAATTAGTTTAGCCAGGAATTAACACAGGACCAGTTCATGAGCTTTGGCCCTGCTTTTTAGTTCTCTTTTCTATATCAAGCGCACAAATTTCTCTCACTTTTTCGTTGGCCGAAGTACCTAGGATTCTTCTCTTAAATAAGCGCGCTGCAGAATAAAACGCCAGAGGAATAAAGCATGCTGTACATTCTCTAACGTCCTGTAAATCTATCCACGCTGCCTCGTTAAGCCTTAAGACTTAAGGGTCCTAACACTAGAAGTGATATACAATTAAGCTGTTTACAGTTGCTTTTTCTATCCCTGGTTTTCTCTTGTTCGAACACCGTGTTC
This sequence comes from Porites evermanni, assembly GCA_942486025.1. Taxonomy (NCBI): domain Eukaryota; kingdom Metazoa; phylum Cnidaria; class Anthozoa; order Scleractinia; family Poritidae; genus Porites; species Porites evermanni. The sequence continues at coordinate 43,103 of CALNXI010000768.1, forward strand.
TCACGTCAACTTAAATATGACCCGAATTTTCATATTTCAGTTAAACGCGATGTGACATTAAAAATGCGGTCTAACGAAATTTACTTTTCTGGTAAAACCATCCGTTATTAAAATTTTCTGGATCCGCCCCTGAAATCAATCATAGAGTGGTGAGTGCATCCTTTCCCACTTTACACTCGTTGCGCACGTTCAGAAAAAATTGTAAGTGTTTGATGTGTTCCTCCTTGTAGCTTTTTGAGTTCTTTGGGCCCCGCCGTGATAACATAACAGATACAAGAGAGAACTGAATGAAAAATGCTGACATTTTTAAAATCCCTTATATATTTGCGAGTGATATAACTCAGGGGCACTTAACGACTGTTTTATGTAAAATATCTGTTCGGAGAAGCAAATATTGGCAAGAATTTTCTATTTCTTGATGACGGCTAAAAATTTCTAGATGACCGTTCCATTCATGTACAATTTTCGAAGCTTATCTCATTAATTCCTTTCGATTTTCTGAAGTTCAAGTTTCACATTTTACTCCCCAAGTCAGGGAATTTTTCGTAGAAAAAAGGAAACCTAACATTTTCGGAGTCAAAAATGTGATAGAGAGAGGAATTAGAAAATGCCTCAATTTCGTAATACGTCAAATTTCATCTAAAATTTTCGGGAAAATAATACTTAAGCCCTTCGTGTAATTTCGAAAAGATTCAAGTTTCCCTAGGATGACCGAACAGATACAAATTTCACAGCGGCGCTTAAAATGCTTCTAAACGGTACTCTGGATAGCCTAAAAGTGTTTTTAATGTATTTAGGAGGAAACCGTCGTTGGGTGCCCCTGATAACTGTCTGCTGAAAGGCGGACCATTACCAAAGTATATGAAAGATACTGGAATGTTCGATACGATATCAATAGTGTCATTCTCAAGTATCGACACTTTTCAGGCAAATCTGGTTTGGTATCGGTACATCTTTCAAAATTACTTTTACCTTTTATTTTATAGCTGGCCAATCAGAGTGCTAATAAAAAAAACACCATCTCTCTTATTGCTTCAATGAGGCTTTTCTATCACCGTTATCTGATATTAGTAAGCTGCAACTCTGTTTCTTTTGGCGTGTTATCAATGCTGGTGCTACTATTAATGTTATCTGTCTTACCCAGGGGGGGGTGGGGGGAGCTACTTCCCATACATTCTCTTAAATCCCCCCGGTCTTACCTACCCACAGAGACCCTAAAGTGAAGGAAGAAGGCTTTGTCCCCAGCGGAGCGAACGGATAAGGGCGCAAGGGATTATGGGAAGTAAAGAAGAGGCAAAACTGGGTCGAAGGATGCCGGAAGAGCTCAAATTGCGTTACATTAAAGTCATATCGTCATAAACAAACAAACAACAACAATGAAAAGCACAAAGTCAAAAGCTCAGGATAAAGTTCTTTATGTGGTTGTTTCATAGAATACTTCGATATCGGTTGGCGTGAAGCTGGAGCTTCCGGCATAGAATTTACAGTTAAGACCAGATAAAGAATACCCTGGGGGGAGGGGGTAGACATCGCCACAATAAGTATGAGAATGCTGGTTACTAGCAGCGTTGTTTGATATGACAATGTCACCCAAGCCAAAGTATGGTCCAAATTTACCACACAAGCCTACAGCATCCTTGTACCTATCAGGCTTGACTCGCAGCTTAACAGGATTGTACACAGCGTGTCCAGAACCGTTGTTATTGGTCAATGAGTAGATAAATGCTTTACTTGAATCTCCTAACCAACAACTACCTTTGAAATAATGACGACATTTTACAATTCTTACTGACCTTACTGAAGGCGCTCATAAAAAATCAGCTTCTAGGAATATTCCATAATCCGGGCTTCAGTTTAAAATAGTGAGTGCAAGTCCGGCTTGACATACAAACATTCCTAGACAACCCATGCATTACTGTAATTTTAAAATTTGCTGTATTTATATAAATTTTTCGATATTCCTAAAAGTGTGTCATGAGCCACACATCCATTTGTTGTCTTGTTGAGTACAGTGATGACACTGTAGTGACTTTGAAATTAGTGGGGGAGGAGAAAATTATTCTAGAAAATTAGGCAGTTTTAGAGGAGTAACAAACTTCCATGATGAGCAGAAAGGGAGTTCTCCCTAAACTGGAATCCCTCAGTGTTGGTAGAAAAGAGCAGGGTTTTTGTCCCGAAAAGAGATTTATGCAAACTAGAATCGTAACTGAAATCAGATCTATCGGATCATGACAGAGCCTGAAACCTACTTGAAGTCCATAAAATACAAATGACGGACGGTATCACACATACATCTAATACATTTTTTTTTTTCAACCTCTGCATGGCTGAACCACTTGATTCTGTGTTTCATTTAGCTTTTAAAGGTAATTTTGGTCATAAATG
>CALNXI010000768.1:58681-78299 GCA_942486025.1 Porites evermanni
TGACACATGAACGTCCACTCCGAAACCCGTGCTGACAGTCCGCAATCAGATCTTCTAATCGGTCATTGATGCGGTTCAAGACACAACGTTCGAGGACTTTAGAAATAATGCAAAGTAGGGAGATAGGCCTATAGTTTTCAACATGATCTTTTTCATCCTTCTTATAGACAGGCACTACATTGGCCAATTTCCACTCAGACGGTATGTAGCCTTCCCCCAGAGACCTGTTGAACAGCTTGCATAGTGATGGAGCAATAGTAGTGGCGGTTTCCTTTAGGATTCTAGCCGGGATCTCATCTGGACCAGTGGCTTTGTTTGGGTCTAGTGATTTTAGGACAGCCTCAACTTCGCCGATGTGCAACACAATATCGCTAAAGGGGGGTTCTGCGGCAGGGAATTTCCCTGCGCCGTTATCTACTTTGTCCTCTTGAGGAACAGAGAACACTGAAGTGAAATAGTTATTAAAAATGTCTGCGATTTCTTCTGGGGTGTCAGCGGTTGCACGTAGGTTACCAGTTGCCATGCAGACACTTTGTGGTATGTTGCGTGACTTTGAGTGAGTTGTTAATACTGAACAGAGACGTTTGGGATTGATCTTGAACTCGATGTTAGCAGACTCAAAGAACTCGTCCCTGCTTTCTCTGATCGCGCGCTTTACTGGTGAACGCAGAGTTTGAAATTTGACTTTTAGTGACTCCGACGGGTGCAATTTTAGTTTCCTGCGTACGGTTTCCTCTTTCTTGATAAGATTGATAACGGCACCTGTGAGCCAGGGCACAGGGTTTCGACCTCTCAATCGCTTGGTTGGAATATTGTCTTTCACCGCAGCAAGAAATAGGTCTTTCCAGGTCTGCCAGCAGCTTTCAAGGTCGCCCTCACCCACCACACTTGTAAGATTAACTGAACGCAGAGCGTCTCAACCACTTAGCCTTTTTTTAATATTCCAGTACTAATTTCACCCACGTTAAGCCAGAGAACACGTTAAAAAAACATCAATGCACTCTTTCGTTCTCCCACGCTTCTCGACCGTGATTGTTTATAAATGAGTAACCGATCCTTTGCAGACTGCTTGCTGGACAAAAACATAACACCACCACCAACAACAACAACAAGAACAGGTTACCACGAATGTTAAGCAGTTAAATATTCCACAATGAAATTTAAAAAACTTTGGAACTAAAATGGAGTATCTGTGAAATGATCAGAAGCTATCGATCGCCGGAGAGAGAACTGATGTGAGGTATGTTGGAAGCTTTTAGTTATTTTTTTTTCAACTTTCAGACTTTTGCCTGCCCCAGCGACTTTTTGAATGACAAAAGGGATTTTCCTCTAAAAATTTCGCTAGAAATAATAGCCTGCAACGTCGAAGCCGTTAGACAACCTACAGGAGCTTTCCCACCGACCGAAGTAAATAAAAAAACGAAAAAACTAATTAATAAGTTTCTTGAAGGATCACTGACTAGGAATTTAAATAAAATACGTCATGACAACCGTCAAACTGTTGTCGCTTAATTTCAACCTTTCTTTTAGTTTATAATCTTTTATGCAGTGAGTAAATTGTTGCATTTCAAAGGGCAGGCTTTGTCGTCTCCACGGCAACGTCAAATTGATGTAGTTGCACACTCGTTTAATTATTGATTTAAAGTTCAGTATAAGAGAAAGAGCCTATAAAGCCCTTAAACCATCTCGATCATCCTATCCCTTCTAAAATTCGACACCGAATTTCAAGGTTTTTTTTTGAAAACAGTTTTTAATTTCCAACTGATGTGGTTCTAGAAACACATCCCCCATCCCCCTTGGGCGGACACAAAAATTGTAGGCTAATCTATGTTGCTGTACATGATCGTTTGTGTCGTAAGCTCAACAACGCAGCTGCATTTTTCTTGTCACTTTTTTCCCTTTCCTAGTTGAATATCATGCATAAAAATACGCGTCTAAAATTGCACTAGACATAGATTTTCTTCAAAGTTTGGTAATCTGTTAATTAAGGTTTAAGGTTAGCCTCAGTGCAGTCTGGACCCAAAAGAATGTCTGATACTGATTCCAAGTAAGAATAGTTTTAGCGTTTTTTCTTCTGCTACGTGGGAAAGGTTCAGTTGAATCATTGTTTGTCCTCAAAAGAGAAAGGTTTGCATGAATAACTTGAAGTATGATTCATAAAAGTGCTAACAAAACTTTTCCTGTCATAGCTACGGCCGGTCTGTGTTTTTCTCTCATTAACCCTTAGCTTGAGTTATGAACTTTTCAGATATTCGTTGTAGTTGTTTTATTTTAAGTTCTCAACCATTTTCTTTCCTTATGGTTGTAACAAATTTAGGGGTATGTGGTAAAACATTTTGAACTAAACGATAATGACTTTTAAATAAAAACATAAAAGTCATTTCAAAAAGACTTGTCCAGTGCCGTCAAAACCGTCTTAAGAATTTTGTTCCTGTTACATCGTAATCTAGCCCGCTTTGGCTTTTTCTCTAGCTTATAGTTTTTGCTTTTAGGGTACCGCATGACATTGTAAGTAGTAGTATACTGTATCCACAACTTCAGCCAAAAATCATGGGACCTGAATCGTTCATTTTGCTCAGCACAGAGTCAGGTGTAGTCCTCTCCCTTGCTGAGTTTCAACTTTTTTTCCGAATGGGAGGCAGCGAAAGTTATAAAATATTACACCTAGTAGCAAAACAAGAATGAAGGTGAATTTATAAGGTGTGTGCATATATTAACAGTTGGCTTAAGTCATACCTTGATTTGCACTAGCAATGCAGCTTAGCCAAGCTCCCCAGAAGAGGCAGGTCAAGAAGAGTGCTTGAACGGACAAGAAACAACCAGCCATGCCGGATGAATTTGCCAGAATGCTACCCTTCTCGACTTTCGTCTTAATTTAAAGCTGAGATGTCACGAACTGGTAGCCCACTGAGTTCAGTTTGACACTTTCTGATATCAGTTGTCGTGTTAATTAATTCTCCAAGTTAACAACAACAGCCAGCAAAATTAAAACCTGCTCGTTATTTTTTTACTTCCCTTCAGTGTCAGTTTTATTTATCAACTCTAATTGCCTTTAATGCAGCTAGCCACTATTTGCATTAAATTTCTTAACATCTGCCAAAACGGCCGTGCGTTTTGAAGCTTTCTTGTTAAATATCTCCCGAAAAAACTGAGAATTAAAATATATTATAAAAAAAAATTATCATGTTTTAGTTTTTGTCATTGTACTTGGATTATGCGTCTTGTTTAGTTGGAGTTTGAGCAGCATTATAATATGAGCAGACTCAATTAATTTCAAACTAACATTTTACCTAACTTCAATTTAGTAGATATTTTTAGTTTGGCATATTTTTAATAATATTTAAGAGCCGAATATCATTGCGATTGAAACTTTATCTTAGCTGCCAATTTTTGTTTCACTGTTTAATACGGATCCTTTGGAATAAAGCCGTTTTTTACTTTAAAACGCTTAGTGAGTTCTTCTCTCCTTCGAAAAAAAAATTATCGGCGTAACACATGCACTTGTTGGGTGCCTTTTATTAAATTTGAAATGACAAGAATATTACGCAATTCAAGGATCTGCCCTGATATTACAAGTACGTATCCTTGTAGCACGCGCGTATATATAGGAAAGTACTTACAGTTACAACATGCAGTTAGTATACCAGAAAAAATCTCGATTTGCTTAAACAGGGGCAACGAGGAATCGATGGATGATTACTATACCCTGCGAGCAGCGGCTACATCAATTTCTTTTTTACAGTTAAAGTTAGTGTGTAGCAGTACTTGTCGCTCCGCAGTTCACACCGCGAAAATGTAGACTCTGCTAGTAGGGTAGACGATTACAGAAATTTCCCGAAATTCTGTGCTGAAACTAGACTAGAATGCGTGTGAAAAAATTCTCGAAACGCCCAGCTGAGGGTGTTTATATTTGTTTTGATCAACGTTACGTAATGATCGACCTGATTCAGTGCTTGGAATCTTGCGTTTCCCGCTTTTATTTCACCTATTGTATGTTTTATGTGTGGAAACGTTCAATATGAATCGGTGTATTTCAAAGAGCTTACACAAAGACTAAGGCTACAATATGACCGACAAATACAGAGCGGGGGCAGCTGTAGTGTCAACTATTACTAAACGGTTGTATTCCCTGTTAAGAGGAGTTCTTTTAAATTATTTTGTTTTTTTTTTTACTAAAAGAGAATATCTCTTAACTGTTGCATGAATATCAAGATTAAACACTTGATCTTCGCGAAAGACAAAGACCACACGAAAGACCAAACGTTAATAAATGCTTAAATGAAAACAACTGGCAATTTTTGTGAACTCACAAATGTCTTGTTCAAATTCAGTCGACAATTAAACAGAACGTTTTAATAAAAGGTTTGTTTGACAAGTTTTAGGGAAGTTTAGCATTTAAACTTTCTAGCATATTAACGGAAGTTTTGAGAAAATATATTGAAGCAATTAGCGAATTTTATTTCGGTTTATGACCGCCCTTGCGCATTTAGAGACGAAAAATGTTTTCATGCTGAAGGTCCCTTTTATGACAGTTGCCGTAATATTAATTGTTTATGAATAAAACAAGCCCCCTCTTTAGATTATTAAAAATGAAAACTGTGCATAGCAAACAGCTGGCCGAATCTGCAACGCACGTTAAAAATCGATTTAGTTGAATGTTGGAAAGTATTTAATCTTCTCTTCCTAGATAGATTACCAGGGTGTATATCTATTATTTTGTTTTTTCTTCTTTCCTCTGTATATGGTAATGTGTTTTTCGCCCTATGAAAGAGAACCCTGATTCCTGAATCCAGGAAATTTTTGCCTCAGTGTGAAATTGAGAATCCTGGGCTTTGGAATCGGGAATACACCTCAAGGAATCCGGAATCCCACGAACGATTGGAATCTAGAATCCAAGTTCCACTGACAACTGGTTTTTCACACTTAAAAAAGGTGATTTTGGATTGGTTTCTATAATGACGGAGTGAAGCTGGGTCGCGCGATCTTGCCGAAGGTTGATCGTCATATATCGGATAGGTCTCTGTGCCATTCTTCGTGTTAGTGTAAGCAGGTGTTTAGAGCAGGCTGGAGCGGCATTTTCATGTCAACACGATAAACCGATGCGGTGCATTGTGATAATAGCGTGTAAGACTAACAGTTGCCCGCTGTTATGTTTAATTGTCTTTTAGCTTAAAAACAATAGAGACCTTCAGATTCTACGGCTATAGTCAAATTATACCGAGTTGCTTTTTTCTCGGCCACGAAAATCATAACGAATATGGCTTCTGTTCACCTACTAGAACGGTGATTTCGGCGCGATTTCTGTGACGAAGGGAAGCTACGCTGCGCCGATCTCGAAAAAGGACCTTCACAAATCGGATAGGGTTTTAGCCATACTTAAGGGCCTGTTTACATGGGGTGGGGGGCCCTGGTCTAGTGGGGTTGGTTTCTTTTGTTTTCACGCTCTGGGGGACACAAAACAAAAGAAACCTACCCCACTAGACCGGGGTCCCCCACTCCATGTAAACAGGGTCTAAATGTAGCATGACCACGTGTCAGATCAAATAAGTAGGAGCGAGAGCTGGAACTCAGTGAGGCGGAAGTAAATATTCAGGACTGGGGACTGAAATTAAATGCACCAAACCCATTCGGCCAACAACACCAACACGTTACTGTTCGTGCAGAGAACAATTATCAAATTTTAGAAGTTTTATCATTGCGCTTAACCTCCTTCAATAAAGACGACAATGTGCTAACGTTTCTTGTAAAAAAGAGGTACAATAAAGCCTTTCCATTATGTCTATTTTTTCAGAATACGCGAAAAACCGTAAGTCAAATCTCGTCCTCGAATCTATAAATGGTCTCTAATAAAAAAAATTCTACGGGCCAATGTAACGTAACACCCACCTCGGGCCGCGAGATAAATAAGGCAAGTGGATAAGCAAGGGCGGGAAACTTTTGTCTGCCGGATTGGTTCCTGGGAAATCGTTCTTGACTAGTACTAGCACATTTGTATGCCCGTCACGCATTGCAGACAAGATAGCTGCACGCGAAATAGGATGAGATTAGCCAGCGCGCCCAACCAAAACCGCCTTGCTACGCAGGCTAGTATGAGATGGTCTACGTCGTTCTTCACGTGTTCCAATTGGCTTGTCCAGCTCCGAATTGTTTACAATGTCAAGCGCTATGCCAAATTCCGTACTCGACATTTTATCTTAGTTCCGATCTTTAGTTAATGTTTTGGGTAAAAACTAAAAAAACGTTCACCTGAGTTGTCAGAGGGCAATAGTCTATACCACTTGAGAGTTTTAAGATACCACGACAGNACGACAATGTGCTAACGTTTCTTGTAAAAAAGAGGTACAATAAAGCCTTTCCATTATGTCTATTTTTTCAGAATACGCGAAAAACCGTAAGTCAAATCTCGTCCTCGAATCTATAAATGGTCTCTAATAAAAAAAATTCTACGGGCCAATGTAACGTAACACCCACCTCGGGCCGCGAGATAAATAAGGCAAGTGGATAAGCAAGGGCGGGAAACTTTTGTCTGCCGGATTGGTTCCTGGGAAATCGTTCTTGACTAGTACTAGCACATTTGTATGCCCGTCACGCATTGCAGACAAGATAGCTGCACGCGAAATAGGATGAGATTAGCCAGCGCGCCCAACCAAAACCGCCTTGCTACGCAGGCTAGTATGAGATGGTCTACGTCGTTCTTCACGTGTTCCAATTGGCTTGTCCAGCTCCGAATTGTTTACAATGTCAAGCGCTATGCCAAATTCCGTACTCGACATTTTATCTTAGTTCCGATCTTTAGTTAATGTTTTGGGTAAAAACTAAAAAAACGTTCACCTGAGTTGTCAGAGGGCAATAGTCTATACCACTTGAGAGTTTTAAGATACCACGACAGCGACTGCCGCGAAAACGACAATCTCCTATTAAGTAAATTCGCGTTCTTTCAAACTACATCGCGATTGTTTCAGCTCGCTCTGCATGTCAAAAGCGGCTCTCTTTAATTGGTTATTGAGCTACAACAAAGGATTTTTTTCTAATGATAATGCCCATCTGTTTTTTTCCTGTTTCACTGTCAAAAGATGACGGAGTGGAACGTTCACGGGTTAGTTTCAAACAAAACTGTGATTCTTCGTAGGTCACGGCAGCCTCCAACGCAGGCGCTTTTAGGGGAGCTCGTACTCGTCTACCTGGATTCCGAGGCGGATCAGGAATGTAATAGCCTGTTCACAGGCCCTCTATTTTTTTAAGGGATTTATTGACCGCCAGCGCAAGGAGGTAGTGGTGGAAGAAGAAAAAAATAGACGTTCTATATTTTTCTTTCTCGCGCTCCGCGCTCTGCGCTCGCCTCGCTTGCGAGCTCGCCGATGTTTTCGAAAAGAACGAAAAGAAAAATAAAACAACGTCTGTGTACAGGCTAGGAATATAACTAGCGGGTAGCTAAAAACACAGGACCAGTTCAAAAGCTTTCGCCCTGATCTCTGATTTTTGTTTATATATCAAAGGCATAAAATTTGTCTCACGTTTTCGTTGGCAGAACGAAACCTCCCTATCCCTATTATTTAAGAAAGTGAGGGGACGGGAGGAGGTGCTCATTTAAAAGGATCGAGCGCTTGTTTGATTTTTTAGGGGGTGGGAAAGGGCACTTGTTAGATCGTGAGCGTTTATTCGAAGAAATAGGGTATCTGGTCAAACCATAGACTAAAAGATTAAAGCCAGAATTAAACTTATAAGTGTAGTCAGTCAGTCGATTACCACGCCGTAAAGCTGGATAGGTATTTTATTAACCGGAGAAAACAGCCGAAATGTCAGTTTGTTTATTCCTACTTAGATCAAGCCACCCTAAAATAAATTAACAAATTTTGCTACCCCCAAAATATCGCGAATTGGAAAATTAAAAAACCAAAATTGAAACTTTAAAACTGTAAAGAGCCTATTTAAATTTTGGCATTTTCTTGAAATGATACGAAAAAAGACGTAAAGCTTTGAAAGAAACAAACCTGTACTTGACTGACTAGGGCTTTCGTAACAAGAACAAAACTTACATTATATATTACTTGTGTGAAATTTGCTTCCTTTGCAGCAGCTGTCTACTGCATTATATAAAATGTTCCAATTGGCCGATATTCACAAGGTACCAAAATGATCTTTTGAAAAGTCACATCATTTAATTCCGGTACTGAGAAGGAACAAAGGAATCGAAAAGACTATCAATCCTCAATAAAAGTACAAAAATGATTTTCGATTATTTCTTGGGAATTCACCATAAGGTTGATCACAAAGCTAAAATATAATTTGCGTTCCAAAAATGTTTGCCGTTTTTCGCCGTTTATTAGGCGCTGGAGCTCGCCTTTACGGCTGAAAGAAAATTTTCTGTACATATTTACTTGCAAAAAGAGATCCCTTAAAATCATGTTAAGAAAGCAGTTGTTTAAAACGCTAGAAGAGAAGAGAAAAACTACGGAGAAAGAGAACGCAGATGACCTGGAAGTCCAAGATGAATATTCACCGCTTAGGAGAACTCTTGGTATAATTTGTGCCATGTCATCCTGCATCTTTTTTGCGTTTTCCTCCCTCCTTGTCAAACTGCTTCGAGAAATTCCTCCCCAGGAAGTCGTTTTCTTCCGCAATATGGTTCAAGTTATCTTTGTCCTTCCCCCGTTAATCTACAACAAGATTCCAATTGTTGGCAACACGAAACATATTCCATTTTTGTGCGTTCGAGGGATAGCCGGAACTCTAGCTCTTTGCTGCCAGTTCTACGCTTTTCAGCACATGGCCCTCGCAGATGCGACTGTTATCGTGTTTTCCGCTCCTATATTCACGGGAGTTCTGGCGCATTTTCTTCTTGGTGAAGCTTGGGGATGGTTTGATGCAGTGGCGACTTTACTCTGTTTTACCGGCGTTGTCCTCATAGCAAGACCGACGTTCTTGTTTCCTCGGCCGATTGAGTCCACGACTCTTGCAAGTGATTGGCAACAGGTAATAAAGACCATAATTTTAGTTCATATTAGTGTTATTTGTTGACCCTTTTATTTCCACATAGAAATAAATAAATAAATAAAAAAATGTTCGAAATTTCATTGCAGTGCAAAATACTGCATGGTAACCATGGTAACAGATTGACCTCGCAAAAGTAACTCTCGAGATGAGTACGCCCTCATTCCACCATGTATAGTCAAAATTCTGAGCCTTTTTATGTTTTAAAAAATGACTTTATTCATAGTGGTAACATAATTACTGGTAACCCATTAGTTTACATTGTGGCCCACAAATGAGGAGAGAAACAAATAATCGAACTGAACATAAAATTTAAGAATCTTAACTGGCCGGGGGGAAACCAGTTGGTTATATTAAAGAGGGTCTAAACGGGATTTACCGTCAGCAGTCAAACGGCCTAAAATTGAACAGTGTGTCAAAAATGCAAAGTGATTTTAACCGTCAAAACGCTTCAGGGTATTTGAAAACCATTCCAATATTCTATTTCCAATGCAGATCACTGCTAGCCTGGTTGCCCTCCTTGGTGCCATATTGACCTCCATTGCTCTTATCGCCATAAGAAAGCTGAAGGGGGTCAACTTTTTGGTGCCCGTTTTCTTTGTTGGACTTTCTAGTGTGGTCCTCACAATGGGAGCTATTCTTGCATCAGGATCTTTCCAGAGTGTCATATGCGGGCACTCACATGAATGGTTCCTTTTGGCACTTGGCTTCTGTGGTCTTGGTGAGTGATTTTTCGTCTATATCCACAAGTAAAACCATGTTCAGCTAAGCGTTAATACAGTGGTGTCGTTAATCCCCCCCTAGTGATTGTTTGCGGTGGAATTTATCCCCGGGGGGATACTCGACCAATATCTGGGTACAGGTGAGCCGCTGAGGGTTTGAGACTCTGACCCTGTGTAGGACAAAAAAAAATCCTAAAATACATACTTTGTTTGGGATAACACCCTCAGTTTTATTACCCTGTTAAGGACAAGGAGTGAATGCACACCTTCTTGTTTTAAAGCCATTGCCTTTGTATACTTGGAGTACAAACAAATTTCATCCAGCAAATCAAATCGATCGTGCAGCCAATACCCTGTTTATAATTAGGACAGACTCGCGAGAAATTATATACCCTGTTTAGAACAGAGATAAAAAAAACCAAACCTTTTCAAGCGGCACATCCCCGTAGAGGCTATATGAGGGAACACCCCTGGAACTGATAATCAAAAACCTCCCATTTATATTATCACAGGTGGCCAGGCCCTTCTTACAAGATCCGTGCAGTTGGAGAGAGCAGGCGTGGTTGCTCTTGTGCGAACGTTAGACATCGCCTTGGCCTTCATTCTGCAGCTGCTGTTTTTGGACTATACCGCTAACGTTTACAGCATCGTGGGCGCAGCGCTGGTTTTGGGGTGCAATATAATGGTGATTTTAAACCGAGCCGGGCTCACCCCGAATAAGGCCACTAAGAATCAAGGAGGCCTGCCAGAGGAATTGAAAAGTCTTATTGGAACTGTAAAGGGACAGTTATATGGCAGGAATAATTGAGGACTCGCAACCTCCAAGGGGAGAGCAATCTGCCATTAAGTGAACTTTTCCTTGTATTTTAGTAGCCTTTGTAGCAGGCGCCGGTTATTAATTATTTTACAGGCCGCTCGAGGAGAACACGCGAAGGGAAGAGGAGGCCTTCTCTCCTTTTCTCCCCTCGCACGTCCTCAAGATTTCTTCCTTCGCCCTTAAAATACCGGCGCCTAGTATTTTAGAGTGTAGTCTTACAGTTGAAATGGAGCTGCAGGCATGTTCTAGACCTCTTTGTACCTTAGGGAGGTTGGGGAGAGAGAAAAAAGAAAGCTTGCGGGGGACGATGGGAAGGGGAGGAAATAAAGAGAGGCACCCGCCCTATCCTCTTCCCATCATCCCCCGCACGCTTACCTTTTTTAATTTTTTGTTTTCAAATTTGAATCCCAGCGATGGCCTATTTAAATAAGAGAGGGACAAGCGAATGCTTTGCGCCCGGGGTACCCCAATATAAAAGGGGGAAGGATGCTTTTCGTAAAGCTGTCAGTGTATGTATGGCTGGTTAAATTTGTGTTTTATGCGGGGAAGAGGTACCAGTTTATGATCACAAGATGTTCAAAACTGGTAGTGAAGAAAATAAATATGGATTGATTTGACTTCGAGTTATATGTGTCTTGGTTTTTTTTGGCTTACTGGCATCACCTAAATCTCTTCAAATGTTGAGTTTGCCCTTGCAACAAATCCTTCAATATGAGTAGACAAACTGGGGAAACTACTCCTTCACTCGTGCCGCCCGATAAGGTATGGTTTTTGAGGGTCTCAGATCATTTTTGCCTTTGTTCTGTTGTGTTCCTGGTGTAATCCTTAGATATGGTACCTCTATTATTTCAGCTAAAATTCAAGTGCATAAATGCCCAGCTACACGAGAAAAAAATCATCTGTTAAAACTGACCTTTACCTTAGATTTTTAGGAAAGCGACTTAAGGAAGCAGTGAGTTTCCGTTCAATTCTTAGTTTGCGTTTTTCTGTTGAATCTGGTGCTCTTTCGGGGGGAGGGTGCGGCTAAACGTAAGGTACACACGCCTTTACTCTCAACTTGAATCTCGGTGGCTTTGGGAATAAACCGACTGAAAACAATGAATCAAGACATGGAGAATTGATCAGAATTAGCGTGGGGAAACCGAGCGTTTCTTAGATGAGCTTGACAACTTAGAGCAACATTCTCGGAAAAATTCCGTGGAATTCCGTGGAATACCACAAGATGCCTACACAACACGGAACTAGTTGTTATTAAGCTAGCTGAAGTCCTCAACATTACAGTAGAACCCGAAGATATAGAAATAGATACCGACTGAGATTGGCTCAAGTGAACAATAGCCCTCGAGCAAACGTTATTTCCAGGTATCGTCCCCAGGACACGCGGGATGGATGGAAGTGCCCAGGCCCCATTTGCTTGGCCGCGTGTTGAACCGGCGCATCGACTTTCGGCCTTTTTGCATTATATCCTTCGAGTGTGTCAAAGTCTGTTGGATTCGTTTCTCTAGCCTAGCTGGGAAAGCTTCATTGGTTTCTATGTCTGATATTATCCTATTTATACGATCATAGCATGTTTATGTACCATTGGAATTCGAATTTCGTGGAAAAAGTTGTGTTGGAAAGGAAGCATGGCGGCGGAGATGCCTTTCTTGTACATTATATTGTATGGAAGGTGAGTTTGAGGAAATTATCATGAAACTTCGTTGGAGCATTAAGGACATCAACAACAAGCTGCAGAGTAAGTTTCACTGGTTTTTATTCAGTATTTCCTACAAATTTTAGGATCGTATTTTTACCCCATACAAACCGACTGTAATTTTACTGTAACGGTACTATGGTACTATCACAGAGCGTGGGTGACCTGTGGCTGATCTTGGAAATTTATCAAATTTATGTACAACCTGTACATAAAATATACCACAAAAATCGGTGGCTTCCCGAGCAGTTCAGTTCTCTACTACAAGTGGCAGCCTGCTTAGCAGGTAGTTATTTGGTGTGTTTTCGTTTCTGGTCGAGATACAGCCTTGCAAAAGCTCTGAGGTAAAAAATTTGGGAGGGGGGCAAGAGGATCTTCTAAACATTATTATTATCCACGTGTTCCTCATAGGTTTACTTTGATTTTGGTTTGTTAGTCAGATGATGACTTAGCCTGCAATTCATCCGGCCCATGCATCGTCTATGCAGAAGGTTTAGGGTGTCTGCGATGCAGGCTAAGGATGACTATTTCGAGGTGCCGTCAAGAAACCTAACGCTTTATCTTTCTTTTCACTCATTACGAGTAGATCCTCTCAAATATCTGTTTCTGGTTTTATCTCGTCCAACTGGGTTTTCTACTGCAAACACAACCTTTTTCGAACCCGGTTGTCTTTAACTGAGCTTCTATGATGCAGTGAAAAAAATGGCAAAAAAAAACCACGTTTATCTTGACGTAGCACTGTTTGTTTGATAACGATGATTATTTCTGAGTAATCAACATTCAATTGCCCCCCAAAAATGCACACCCCAAGCCAAACCTCCCTTAAATGACCTCCTCGGACACCACCGGGTAGGCTCTGACAAACTATTCCCTGTGCAGCCCTAGCTAGTCTGCTTCGCCTTTACTCAGTTTTTACATAGATTCTATAAGCTCTTTCCGAGTTCCAAAAACTCTCACTTCAAAACGAGGCTAAGTGCAAAACCTTTCTTGTGACAATGAGTTAAGGAGGCTCACACCCATTTTTCGAGGTCTCACCCCTCGTATTTTGTGCTCCATAACTTTGGCTGTACTGCATGACCGAAAAAGTCACAAAGTGAAACAACCGATATCTAACATTGAACTTAATTTTAGGGTATGTTTTGTCGACATCGCGGCTTCCATAGCAACAGAATAACGATGACATGAAATCTAGCGATAATCTGTCAAAATTCTCTAGTTTGCTAATAGTTTAGATTGTGTCTCTACCTTGCCAAAATTTGAGAAAAATCTATGAGGGCGTTTTTGAAATATAATGTTCTAAAAATTTTGAATTCTAAAAAACGTCTTTTTCACTTTTTATTTTTCATTCATCAAAAATGATGATTCATAGTGCCGGTACAATCCATAGTTATATACCTGGCTTGGTGCGGTTCAGTTTTTTCTATAGTGAAAATTGGTAAGCAATCGCCCTTTGCGATCCCACATTTTTTTCTCACAAGATGCATTCGCTACTTTAAGCGCAAAAAGGTAACATCTTTGGTTTAAAAGCCGCAGTTTAAAAACTGCTCGATAATTTTTTTAAAAAAAATCGGTTCTTTGAGAGTTAAATAATTGTTTAGCATTTTTGTGAAATTTCAAAGCCAATGAAAATTTCTAAGTTACTGAAATAAAATCAAATCCATGGTGAATCTTTGCGCTTGGCTTCGTAAAGGCTATTGTTTACACGTACTGGTTTACTCGTTTAGGGTTATGCCTCCCGCTTGTTTGTTCGGCATATTTGCATGCAGCACGCCAGACCACGAGTCATTGCAAGCTTATTTCACCCCAGAGTGATTCTTGTTTTCATGGACAACAATAGCTAATATTTCTGCATATTTCAAATGCATTGTTAGTTACTGTTCCGTGAAAATGAAACTTGTAGACAATACCCCTGAATAGTGAGATGCTCTCAGTTGTAAACACAAACTTTCCGACAAAAAATTAGTGAATTGTAACCCTTATTTTACTTCCTTACAAGTTTAAAAGACATATAAAACGACGGTTAATCTGGAGAGTCTCAAATTTAAAAAAGATCTGTCGAGGGGTTTCAAAACTATTCGCTTGTTTGTCTAAGTAGACCAAAATGTTAACAAAGGGCCTTGATACACATACAAATTCTTGTTTCTATAAATCGGCTAAAGCTATCGCCATGATCTTTCACACACATTTTTAGAAAGATTGAAGTTGCTTTTATCGAGTCGGCTATTGAAGGAAACAGCTCCCGTGAAAGATTTGGAAGAACAGTTCCCAGTGCCGAGAAATAGGGCTGCAAGTGAAATAGGTAAAGGCGTCATTTTGTTGCTATGAACCGACGTCATTGTTACCCTGTTCAAAACAAATTTTCATCTTTATCTAATACAGCTGTAGCGGTAATTTTTCCAAATCGTTGTTAATGGCGACGTAGTTTATGCTCAAACGTGGGGGGTATTGCTACTGAAAAACGCAATCGAGCCACCTTAACCTTAAATTACGTCTGCGACTGATATGAATCAGCAACAGACATGAATGTCATATGACGACGGCGCGCGCAAATCAAACAACTGGCTTGACCAATAACAGAGCGGCAAATTGGGCACCGGAAGCCGCGTTTAGTCCTTTCCGCGACCTTTCCCGTCGTCAACTGACGCTCCCGTTCTGTCGCTAAATCAGCCTATTACAAAAGGACTAGACCTTTTTAGCTTGTATGTTTTGTTTTCCCATTTCAGGCCACGTGATATCTTTTCCGATAATAATCGACAAAAACCGATAACAATCGATAAATCAATCATTATCGATTTCTATCGAAAGTCGATATTTAATCGATGTCAACTTTTTTCTTCATAGATTTCTATCGATATTCATCGATAATTAATATCGATTACTATCGACTGTTATCGATTATCGGTTTTTCGATTAATTACGCCTAGTATGAGAATGAGAAATCGTTTTCATATTAATAGCTTCGCATTTAGCCTCTATTTGAAACAGAGGCTTGAGGCAACTCGGAAGTGGCCGATTCTATTTCGTAATCAGAAGGTTCAATTTTTTGGGCCTCCCTCGCTTGTGATATTGTTCAGCGAGACTTATCTTGAATGGCGTCGGAATTGTAGGATGCCGATGATTTTACAACTTGCAAGACGTCATTTTCACTTTTTCTGTTGTCAAGTTCAACCTACAAGTGGAATTACATGCATTTACCATGTTATACACAAGGCAATGTTGCTTTGTTTAGCCCTGAATACAAAGCGAGCTAGGGACGTGTGATTGTTAAGTGGATAAGTGGATTACTTCTCGCAAAGCGTCTGTTTATACACTTTTATGAGGTTATCCCTACATGAAGATCTCTCCTTACATATAAGCAGCCCAGCCCAGGACAGGTTTGCCGCACCACCGGGATCTACAGTAGGTCCCCTACTCTTTTCGATCAGCAGTGTGGGTTCTTTTACGTCCCGTCCCACAAGAATGAGATAAGTGAAAGTGCTTTGAGACGGGACCTACGGTTTTTCGTCCTTATCCGAGAAAGTTGAAAGTCTAACCGTTTGCAGATGTCATTAAAAAGGCAGCTTTTTCTTCTCATTTACTTAAAGACCCAGAATGCTGGTCCGGCCGGGGTTTGAACCCGCGACCTCCCACTCAGCAGACCGGCGCTCTCCCAACTGAGCTAACTAGGCGATCTGTGTGCAGGTGACTTTCGTTCAGTTTCTCCTAACATGTCAACTAGTCAATAGAGAGATCCAGAGTCACGCTTAAGGCAAACGGCAAACAGCAGATTCAAGTTGAAAATTTCTCAAACTAGCAAATGATCAGACGAAAACAGTCTATAACAATTCTTATGGATGAAAATAACGTGAAACAACCACTCTTTTTGTAGGACTAAAGAACGGTAAAGGAGAAGAAAAGGGAAAGCTTTGGTCACGTTGTACAACTTCACGTTTGCCGTTATTGTGACACTAAATCTCACATCCAGTAAATCTAGTAACACATAACCAAGCAATTATTTTTCAGCGTGTGAAGAAAAAACATGCAAGTTTACTTATTTACCCGAGCACGAAAAAACTTTGTAAAAGAAAACTTGCTAGAGTGAAACGGGGCTTTAATCCTGGCAAATTAATTGCTAACTGAAGCGACAGTCACGCGTTTCAAGATGGCATGAGAAGCTTACTGACCTCAGGTTATTCCTCCCAGTTATCCTTTACATCGCTAACTCAATTTGCATCATTTTCCTAGTCCTCAAGGATTGCACTTCAACTTCCCTACAATCCGGTTTGCGTGATTGCTCTTGCTTTATTCTATCTAATCTTCTTAAAATTGTTACTACCGCTTGTGCAGAACGATTGACCACGACTTCCTTCTTGGCATCGCTCAGGGTTAACCAACGTCACTTGCGGTCGAGAATGTAGATTGATTTTTATTGTCTGACATGTCAGGCTTGAGCCAATTAACTAACAGATTGGGTGTCACATGGGTAAAAGTTATATTCCCACCCTGTCATAAGGTTTCAGACGTTTCTTGTTCAAAAGAAACGAAGAACATGCTTCTTTCTTTAACGCTTTGTAACTTCATGCTCAAAGACTTTATCCTTGGCAACGTACAGGTAAATGTTTCCATGTTATAGTCGGTTGTAATCTTTTTGTTTTAAGGTTTGTTTCTGAACAGTAACTACATTCAAGAGGTCAAAATATTGCTTTAAAGTTTCAGGAAGTTATCTAAAGTTGTGTTCACTCAAGCTATACTTGCCAAATTTAACACGATGCAAATGTGTATATTTTTTTTCTGTTGGAAGGTGGTAACTTGTAGAGCAATAGAATTTGCACAAGGAGTGTACTTGTAACTGCTGAGAAGTATACCACGACAATTCAATCGTCAAGATTTTAAAAATCCGCGTGAACATTCTACAAACTCAGCGACTGTCAATGTCAAGGTAAAGTGATAATTCTTTAATGGGTGCGTAGATAAATTTACCCTGTCACAACTTTCTGCTTATAGTTGCTTTCGCGGTTGTCAATTTCAAGGTAGAGTGATAGTCCTTTACTGGGTGCGTAGATAAATTTACCCTGTCACAACTTTCTCCTTATGGTTGCTTTCGCGGTTGTTCGAGTTTCGTGCTTAATACTACAAATCAGTAGCAGTGATATGGTATTCTTCTTGATATAAGCGGTAGGGGCTTGTGATTGTATCATTGGCTTTTCTATCAGAAAAATGATGTCTTAACTGAGTGTAGAAAGGGAGAGCGAGCGGCCTTTTTTGTTAGTTTTCAACAGAAATGTAAAATATGATTCCCGAACGTCTCTATGCTGACTTGAACGAATTTATCTCTGCGCAGGGTTTTATACGGTGACTCACGCTCGTTTAACGCTCACTGAGTGATCCCTCGCGCGTTTAACGACGATTGAGTGATTCATTGCGAGTTTAATTCTGACTGAGTGAGCAATTGGTTTTAGGTAAATTTTCCCGAACGTCTCTATGCTGACTTGAACAAATTTATTCTCTGCAGTGACTCACGCTCGTTTAACGCTAACTAAGTGATCCCTCTAGCATTTAACGACGATTGAGTGATTCATGGCGAGTTTAATTCTGACTGAGTGAGCAGTTGGTTTTAGGTAAATTTTCCCGAACGTCTCTATGCTGATTTGAACGAATTTATTCTCTGCGTGGGGTTTTATACGGTGACTCACGCTCGTTTAACGCTCATTGAGTGATCCCTCGCGCGTTTAACGACGATTGAGTGATTCATGGCGAGTTTAATTCTGACTGAGTTAGCAATTGGTTTTAGGTAAATTTTGACTGGGAAACTCAGGCGAGACAAGTTTAAAGCTGAGGAATGCCTTGAAAGTAGATAAATCGTTAAATCAAAGACCACACGCGACTTTCATGTTGACTGAGTAATTCCTCGCGAGTATAACCATGGCTGCGTTACGTTATCGCGCGTTTGACACTTACACAGTTAAATTTCTTGCGAGTTTAACGATGACTGAGTAATTCATAGCGCGTTTAACCAGAGAGTTTTAACACTCACTTAGTACTTGCTCACGAGTTTAATTAACCCTTTAACACTTATTGAGTAATTCTTAGCGCGTTTAACACTTACCAAGTTAAATTTCTTGCAAGTTTAACGATGATTGAGTTATTCCCAACGCGTTTAACCAGGGAGTTTTAACTCTCACTTAGTAATTGCTCACGAGTTTAGCACTTATTGAGTCATTCCTTGCGAGTTTAACACATATTTTCTGGTTCTTTCGTGCGAGTTCAAGGTGGCAAGTAGTTTTTCATAGCGCGTTTAACACTTACACTGTTAAATTTCTTGCGATTTTAACGATGACTGAGTTATTTATAAAGCGTTTACCCAAAGAGTTTTAACACTAACATGGTAAATGCTCACGAGTTTAATTAACCCTTTAACACTTATTGAGTAATTCCTTGCGTGTTTAACACTTATTTTTCAGTTATTTCGCGCGAGTTAAACGGGGGCAATTAGTTTTTCATAGCGCGTTTAACACTCACACAGTTAAACTTCTTGCTAGTTTAACGACAACTGAGCAATTCATAGCGCGGTTAACCAGAGAGTTTTAACGCTTACTTAGTAAATCCTTACGAGTTTAACAGAGTAAGCTCACGAAGAGTTTTAAGCTAATCGAATAATTCCTGGCGAGTTCAATTCTAACAGAAGATAATACTGATTAAGCGACTCCTCGCGATTATTTGGGTGTTAAAAAATATACACTGTCTGACTTAAAATAGCTCTACAATATTAGACTACAATCGTGATCTGCCAATCTTTTGATGTTTCGTGATGTCGTAAACCTGTTAAATTACACAAAAAGTGGCATTAAACATTATAAACTAAAAAACGATAACACTTTTGAGGTGCACATATACATGACCTTACATCAGCAAAATGAGAAAAGCTCTTGTAACGTAATGCTGAGAAATTACCACGACGTTTCACTATAACATTATTGTGAGAGCTTCAGTCGCATAAAGTATTCTTATTACAGATTCTGTGTCCCCTCCCTGCTCCTTGCTTATCGTTCAGAACACGTCGATTGTGAGAGGCTCTCACTTAAATTTTAAAGGGGCTGTCAAAAGGATATTGCTGTTTTAGGTCAGTTCTGCGGCAAAGTCATCACTAAGTACGTTTACCCTTACACAAAATATTCCTGTAGAGATATGAAGAAGATATAAGACAAATTCATCAGGGAGCACAAACCAAACTAATCGTCAGTTTCAATAGTAATTTTTGCAGGCATAGTTTTCAAGTCAACTTGAAAGTATTTGACCATCATGACAACTCGTACATATCTCTAGAATGCAAACATTATGTCAAATATCAAGGCATGCTTATAAACCTATCAATGTAAAGCCGGCGGGGGGGGGGGAGGCAGGGCATGGGGGGGGGGT
>CALNXI010000768.1:79859-89859 GCA_942486025.1 Porites evermanni
CCCCCCCCCCGAGATGACCTGCGGTTTTCTAATACAACTGGTATTCTGCAAAAAAAAAACTATGTGGTTTATTGGTGTTGAAGTAGAGCAAGAGACGAGTGCACCCCCTCCTAAGAAAAATCCTGGATCCGCCCCTGTAACACCTACTAACATATGTAACTTATTTGCTTTCCAATCTAATATTCATTCATGTAATACAAGTTCATCTTCAAGAGGTGATTATCATGTTAAACACTCAAGTCTTTTTCAAGATATCCTGTAAAAATCCGGAATAGTCTATCGTGTGAAATGCGTCAAATGTCCAAAAATAACTTTAAAATAAATGTCCACGACACTTAACTCTGAATACTTTCAGAAGAAAATGATTATTTCATAGGGCGCCCACACAATGTGTGTGTGTAACCGATTGTTATTTTATAGTAAATGTACTGGATTTACCGTTTGCTTCGCCTATAGTGATTCATATTAAATAAACGTTGAATTACCTTATCTGTGGTGGCGGTTTTTTGAGCGATTTTCAAGGATTTTGAGTTTGCCGGAACAGTAAACGGCGAACTCAAAATCCTTTAAAATCACTCAAAAAACCGCTTTTCAGGCAAAAGGACGACAATAGGGGAGGTAAAGTAATTCAACGTTTATTTACAATTAATTTATATACATACTAAACGATATATCGTTATAGGTGAAGCAAACAGTAAATCCAGTACATTTACCATAAAATAGCAATCGGTCACACACACATTGTGTGGGCGCCCTGCGATCATATTGATTTACCCAACTTAATAACAAAAATTTCCTGAAAACTCGGTTTCTTATATTTGTAATATACATGATTGTAAACTTCATTTGAATTGAATTTATTTTTATTTATTTATTAATTTAACATTTTTTTTACTCTTTTTCTCTTGTCTTACTTCTGAGCTATTTGCATATATATATAAAATACGTGTAACCACTGCTCGCCTCGACTAGCTAATCTACTAACCGCAGGTAGTGGATTAATTGCTTACTGTAAAATTTGTAGTAATAAATAAGCATTTGAACAGTTGTTTTGATCCATGTCCATCCTTGCCATCTGTAGCAAAAGACGACAGGAAACAGTTTGGAATTTAATTGATGCGAGCAATGTTTTAGCTTTAAAATTTTTAAAGAGATGGCAAATAGCATGACATAGCCCTTTTAACCCTATGGTTCTGGACATAATTAAGTCCAAATTCGCAGATTGTTCCTTTATGGTAGCTGCACCCATACTTGACAATAGGTTGTCTTTTGCGATGAGAAGTGGCCCTCTGTTACCATATTTTAAGAAAACACTGAAAACATTTTTGTCCTAGAAGGCTTTTATGTAATTTATTTTTTTATCAAGCAGTTAAATCTATTTTAAGGTGGCTAGACTAGATTGTTTAGGGTGAAATACCTCTTAAGTTTGAGTATTTACCATGACCGTACCATATAAAGATGAAAATTTGTTGTAATCCATGTTTCACTGACATGGGAGTTGCCATGGCAACATAATGACGCCATTACGTTTTTTCACTTGCCTTGGTATTTTTCGGTACAAGGAGTTTTTTTCAGTACTCGCTTAACAGAACTTGTACCTCCCTAAGTTGCCTCGATTATGGAAAAGTTTCAACAAATTCTATGAGAGAGTTTTGGAAATATTTTGAAACAAAGTTTAAAGGGTCATAAAAACAGTGAATAAACACGCTATCAACATAATTGGCTAATATCTAAAGAAAATGTTGAGGTCTGGAAATGCAGTCTCATCTCAAAATAATTTGATTCCATTTGAAAGTGTGTACGAAAAAAGTAGGGGGATTGCTTTGGCCAATTGTGAGAAAGAAGAATTCGATTAGCCTGCTTGTGGCTGCTTTCTGTATCATTTTTGTATGTAATTTGGTCCACGCCTACAAACTTCACGATAATTTAAAAACCGCTTGACAGATTTTTTAAAAAAACTTGAAAATTCCGAGATTAGTCATAAATTATATCGTCTCCAAGTTTCAAGGACATCAAAAACAAGAAAGGCCATTGAATGGAGTTTCAAATGTCACAAATTTCCCCCAGATTTTGTGTTTACAGGTGAACGTCCTTATTATTAACTGGTATTGTTTTCAAGTTTCATAAACATGTGCACAACTTAAGCAAAAAACTAATTTGCATTCAAAAGGACCCTCGATTACTTTCCGAAGAAATCTCCAAAATATGCTAATGTAGCAGAAATAGTGAGGACACTGTGAGTGTCTGTAGCATCACACTTTGTCATTACGTGGGAAGCAAAAAGAAATCGCTATGCACAAGGTGCAAAGAAACTCATTTTTATAGCTTGCCATTCGGGCAAGCTGAAGCTAGCATTTACCAGCCCAAACATCATTTCGACTAGCCCCCAAAATTTTTTGATGAACAGAATTGGTTTCACAGTTCTTCTATAAGTTGAATTCCTCAAAATACTTCACTTGCCCATTGGGCAAGTTAAGAACAGAATTCACTAGCCCAATAGCAAAATCCACTAGCCCCGGGCTATCGGACACTACTTTCTTTGCATGCTGTATGCAATTACTTATTTGCATTTGTTTCCTTTCTGCAATACCTATTCTCATTCACCTTATTTTCATTGGTATGGAAACCACTCAACACGACCGCAAAGTAATAGAGGGTCCTTTTGAATGCAAATTAAATTTTTTGCTTAAGTTGTGCATGTGCATATGAAACTTGAAAACAATGCCAGTGAATAATGAGGACGCTCACTTGTAAACACAAAATGTGGGGGCAAAATTTGTGGCATTTGAAGCCCTATTTAACTGCCTTCCTTGTTTTCAGTCACTTTGAAACTTGGAGGCGATGTAAATTGATGGTTAATCTCGGGATTGTCAAGTTTTTAAAAAATCTATGGAGCTGTTTTTAAATTTTCATGACATTTGTAGGCGTAGACCAAATAACATACAAGAATGGTAAAGAAGGCCGACGAACGCACGCTAAGTCAAAGCAATCCCTCTCCTTTTTTCGTACACACTTTCAAATGGAATCAGACCACTTTGAGATGAAACTGCATTTCCAGACCTCATCATTTTCTTTAGATATTAGCCAATTATGTCGATAGCATGATTATTCACTGTTTTTATGACCCTTAAAACTTTGTTTCAAAATATTTCCAAAACACTCCCATAGAATTTGTTCAAACTTTGCCATAATTGAGGCAACTAAGGGAGGTACAGGCTCTGCTAAGCGATTACTAAAAAAATTGCTGGTACCAAGAAATACCAAGGCAAGTAAAACACGTACAGGCATCATTAAGTTGCCATGGCAACTCTAATGTAAATAATACATGGATCATAACAAATTTTCATCTTTATATCATACGGTTGTGGTAATCTTTTACCAACATATGTGTTAATGCGAAGGTAGTAAACGCTCAAAGTGGGGAAGTGTACTCCCTAAAAATCCAGTCGAACCACCTTAAATTGTTTTTCTTGCTTTTAGTGGGATTTATGCAGTTTGTGTAAAATGGTAATCTAAGTACACTTATAGCTTTAATGTTTGATATATTAAAAATTTTATTTTTTTAAGCACTGATGAAAATATTTATTATTGATATGGGCCCATAAAAAATAATAAACAACAATAATAATAATGATTATAATAATAATTAATAATGATAATAATAATAATAAGAATAGTAACAGTCAAGCACAAGTGGGAGCAGTGGCAGTGGTAGTTGTAGTGGAAGTGCTAGTAGCAGTTACTCTAGTAGTAGTAGTTTGCTGACTTTATGTTACCTCCTGTGAACAGGTAATATTCATGGCAGAGTCACCTGGTCCGGCCACAACTGGCAGAAGCTTGCAATTGGTTCAGCAATCCACTGAACAAGATGCTAATAGTTCATATCCTTCTCCATTTAACCCACTTCCTCTTAAACGAAAGAAAAGAGAACCTGGGGCTCCAACCTGGAAGAATGTGGTTGTTTTAAGAAGCAGTGATGTGAGAAAAAGGGAAGGCAAACTCCTTATGCCATACACAACTGAAATGTCAGAAATTAAAAAGTCGCCAACACCACGGTTTAAAAAACTAGAAATTTCCTCATCAATGACACAATGTGACATAAAAGCAAAATTGGAGGAAATATTTCCTTATCTTCAGCAACAAAGGTATGATGAATAATAACTGTGTTCATACTACTACATGAGAAATTTCTTCAATTTGATTGGCTTAGAGCAGTGGTATTTTAGCTTAATTTGAAATACCTACATGTGAAAATTACAAACCTTTTGCAGGTAGTGGTATAAACAAATATTAGCATGATTTGTACATGATATTTGGCATGAATACCACACGTGATATTTCAAAATTGTTTCAACGGCTTGTGAAATACTGTAAAATTCCAAAAATAAGCCCCGGGGCTTATATTTTCCAAAGGCCCTCTTTGGGAGGCTTTTTTTTGGAGGGACTTATATTCGGAGGGGCTTATCTACGGAGGGAAATTTGTGTTTCAAAATCGATTGGGCTAGCCTTTTAGTTGGAAGGAAATTTACCGTTTTTGCTTTGTTTTACTTTGTATTTGAGGGCAATTTCCAAGTAGATGCCCCCGGGGTGGCTTATATTTGGAGGGGCGATTTAACGGAGGGTTTTTTGTGTTACGAGTTTGGGGGACTTATATTTGGAGTGGCTTATACATGGAGGGGCTTATTTTCGAAATTTTATGTATCACTCGTGGTATTTATGCCAACTATCACTACAAATTGTGCTATTACCTATACAAATAATAGCTGCTGTTAATTTACAGTACTTAACAAATTACTTACTTTGAACTGACCACTGTCTCCTCAACTTAGCCACCTCTTTTCTGCCATATGTGGGCAAGGGTAAAAGGCCCTCTTCCTAGACCCAACTGAGAAGTAAAGGGATAAGGAAAGTTAAGTTCTGGGAACAACGGGCAACAGCCAATCATATGATACTGGAGCACAGCAAGGGAAGTGTGCTGAGCCCCTTTGAAAATAACATGGACAGCCTTTTTTGTGTGGTTTTTATGTGATAGTCACATGGATGAGCATGCACACTATAAAAAAGGGGAGGAACCACCCAGACATGCAGCCTGCTTTTACTTGCACTGGCCAAAGACAGCTTTTATCTTTGATTTCATGTTGGACATCCATATTATGGTCAGTTGTCAGCTGTGAAAACTGGGTATTTGCCAACCAGTATTGCAGGCTTAGGTGTACAACTTACTGGGATCCTTTTTTGGAAATTGTCAGCTGACCTTACTGAAGTTGACATCAATTACATGGAAGTCTAGCATGTTCTATTTTAGGAGTTCGCTTTGTCAGTACTTGTTGATAGACCCAAAAACCTGTTTGGTCATTTGAAGCACTGTCATTTTGAATGTTTTCTTCAAACCCTCTGCCCATAAGTCAGCACTTGTTGCGCTACGGTGACCTACAAAGATTTGAGTTTCACCGTCAGTGATCTGTCTATACATATCGAAAAATTCTAACCTTTGTTTCTTGAAAAGTTATAGAGACACTTTACTGTAAACAATAAAAAAGACCATAAAAGGAATAAAAATCTCTGTCATTGTTGACCCAAAACCACAACCCAAAGTTGCAGCAGTAGTGAGCTCCTGACTGGAAGAAGATGTTTAATTTCCACTGTTTAAAAAACAAACGTTTTTGCATAATAATTTGTTTTTATGCTCTGTCTGGTGTCCCTTTCAGTTATTTTACACATGAAAAATTGCCATAATTGACTGTGCTTTTATGGTATTAAACTTTTAAAACTTGTTCTTATATATTAATACTTTTTCCACTTCTAACGCTCTTGGTTTCAAGGTTTCCTTTGCACCAGCAACCCCAGAACCTCATACCCAACGTAGCCTGCGAAAACATCCGTTTCTCCTCGCTCTTCGCTGCTAGGGATGTTTCGCGTGGAGGAACGTCTGCCACTCAGCGACAGAAATTCCATACTGATGACACAAATCAATGTTTACATAAAAAATCCGGTAGTCATGGGGTTCCAAATATATATTTGTCTAATTTTACGTGTCTTCTGGTCGATTTTGGTAAAGTGTTTTGCTTATCTACCAACGAGCTCCAGCAAAACTCAAATGCTTCTTCTAGAGAAGACTATATTCCACAAATATTGACTGTTTTGTTAGAGATTCTTTGCATTTACATTTGACCTTTGTGGCCTTTTGTCTTTTGTCTGTCATTTGTAAACAATAGCTTAAACAATGTAACTACTCCGTCGACCAATCAGCGCTTCTGACTGGATTCTGGACAGATTTTACATCATCAGTATGGAATTTCTGTCGCTGAGTCGCAGACGTTCCTTCGCGCGAAATGACCCCAGTAGCGAAGAGCGAGGAGAAACGGATGTTTTTGCAGGCTAACCCAAAGTTGCTTTTGTTTTTGTCCAGAATTATTATATTTTGCTAATGATCAGCAATAAAAATTGATCCAAGATAAGATGGCGATGGCAGTCTGTTTTCCACACCTTTGCTTTTATCACCCTAACCAAAATACTAACTTACTTAGGCTGGGAATCATATCAGGCCTAATATTAATAGTCTTTTCTTAAATATTATTAGATTCCACTGTGCTAAAGCAGTGGAAGGAGGATCTAGATTGGAATTGTATGGACAACCCAGTATTTGGGATGGACATCTCATAAAACAAAGACTCATTGGAAACTCAGTTCTCTATATTTTAACTGACGAGGTATGGTTCACTTTTCAGGTAACTCATTTAGTCACACTAGGCACTGCACTAGGTTGTGCAATGCAAATCATTTACATAGATTAAAAAATGTTATTAATGATGCTGATTATTGTAACTTTCATGTTTTTATCAATGCACTATTTTCATCATTTCCCAACAGGAAAATGATGATGAACAAGATCCAACAGTCTCTAACCTGTCAACTAACACATGCTTGCTGCATAATCCGGTGGCGACAACTGGTAAGTACCCCACTTTCGTAACTTTTAATCATTTATGCTGCATTCATTGCTGGGTGCTGAAATAGTGTCAATAGTACATGTATCAGGCAACTCGTCTGCATACACACTGTACTTTTAATGGCTGGCTAGTGAGTGCAGTAGGATGAAGTGAATCCTGTAGCCTGAATGATTACCCTAGCAAATGCAAACAGGACGAGTCTCCAATCTTTCTTGCTTTGGATTTGCCACATTGTTCCCCTGAAAAACATTCTCTTTTGGCTAAGCTTATATAAAACAAAGGTAAGTGTGAATTATATATAGCTATAAAAAACGTGACCATAAAAACATAATCATAGCTTCATATTTAAGTCACTGTTACCTTCAGATCAACAGTTGTGTTCATTTATTGTGACTTTTTCAGTCAAATGAAAGGTGTGGGTATGATCCTTTATCTGAAAAAGAAAAATTGGTCACAGAAAATTGCATGCATAAAGCTTGGTTCTCATGTGCCGCCGAGCTACCTGTGACATAAGCAACCGGTACTGCCTGCGGTACCGTCCCGATGTGAGAACAGAAGTCGCCGGCAACAGAGGCCACGTCAGTCTTAACTGCCAGCTTGCCTGCAAAGTTGACTTGAGTTCTACTTCGCAGGCATGCTGGCAGTAAAGTCCTGCCAGATTTCTTGTTGCTGGTGGTGTTATGTCCTCACTTGTCTGAGTAGTATCGCAGGCGGTACCGCCGACTACATCACAGGTACCTCAGCGGCATCTTTAGCTTGTCCATGCTTAGTAACCAGGCAAGACTTTGGAGCAACCTCGTTGCAAGGTTCTCTCCTAATAGGAGAGAGAACCTGAGAATGAGGTTGGTCTTTGGAGCACTTTTAACCACTGGTTATACAACCAATTAAGCGCCCTGGGCGCTTACTTATTAAATTGGTGGACCTTGAGAGTGGGTGCTTAATCAAATAGATACGGTATCCCCGGTTAGTTTTATTTACTTTATTTTTTACTTTGGTGCAAGCAAATAATATGCTATGCAATAATTACAAAATTATTAGCTGAAAAAAATAATTACATTAGTTGTTTTCATCTCTCTGTCTATCACATCATTTGTCTCTTTTGAGCATCCTGCAAGAGAAAAAAGGAAATCTGTAGTCAACGTCTTTGTTAGAAGACAATGTCACTTTTGAAGGGAGAGAGGAATTGGGTCAAATTATGACAATTATTGATTAGATTTAATAAGACGTACAATTAAATCAGAATAGTGAATCAGTTGTTTACAGCAGTAGGCATGAGTTGAAGATAATAAACTAACCGCCTAACCATCCTTTCCATACCCAGCACCTCCTCCTGGATTGTTGTCCAACAGCCCATTTCCGAGTTGCCTCAAGCCTCTGTTTCAAAGAGAGGCTAAGTGCAAAGCCATTGATATGAAATTGATTTTTTATTCTCATGCAATTAAAACTCATTTACACAAGAAAGGTTTTGCACTTAGCTTCATTTTGATGAGCATTTTGGAAACTTGGAAATGCCCTATTCATATTCAAAAGCTAACTCAAATAATCAATCCTGATAATATTATTATACTGTACTGCCATTCAAACATTTCTAATTTCAAGTTCTAAGCTTCCTTTCTGGCCGAAAAAACAAACTGTCAGAGTTTGTTCCTTACTAAAATCCAAATCCGGATTTTTAATCCAAAAACGGATTATTGATCTAAATGATCCACAATGGAGGTGGATTCTTTGGATCATATCCAAAACCGGATACTTTGGATACATGATCTAAAGCAATTCTTTACTATGGATCAGAAAAGAGTGAATACAGACAGCGGTAACTCAAAACAATTATACTACATAGAGCAGCTGTTTGACAACACTGCTCATTTTTACGGCCATTTTTGAACTTGAGGCATGGATTAAACGATCTATTTTATCTTTTTTATCGGGATGGTAAAATTGCCATACAAACAAGATCTGCATTGTTATCATTCAAAAGTACAAATCGAGAATAAACTGCTACACAACTTCACCGATGCATCTTGCAATGGTTTACTTTTCTGGTAGATATCTCATTTTAAGACTCATCTTCACTTGGCCTGTCTAAAGCAGTATCCTTGAGCTAACCGTCCAGAATACAAAGAAAGATCAGCAAATTTGCAACATGATCTGCAGCCGTGTTATTTCTGTCTCCAGGATACCGTCAAGATCCTTTTCTATCTTTGCTTTACACTTGACATTGAGCAAGATGAAATACGCAAAGCCTTGTTAATCAAGATGATTTTGCTTGTTTTGGTTACAGTCGAACACCTCTCAACAACAGCCACTTTTTCTGTCCCAGCAGACAGTCCATACATTGACTCTTATTAAAACCTCTCTACAACGGCTACCTCTCCATGATGGCGTGTTGATCATTAATCGCAGCAATTGTATTTTGATTTTGTTTCATTGATACTGCTGTAGTAAGCCTAAATTGTCTACGCCACTTATAGTGAATGTTGCGAACCTCTCTCGTTTTGTCATGTTAACATTTTCATTCAAAACATAATTCAAGCTTTCTGTGTATTTTATATCTCTATAAACTATTTATTATTGGATTATAGACCTTGTCAGGGTTTTCAATGCCATCTTTTAACGAGTAGGCAAAACGCGTGAGAAATTACAGTGTTTGGGTGAGAATCTATTGTCGAATAATTTCCGTAAAACAGCTGTTCTGAAGAAAATATCAATTGTAAACTAAAGCTACAAAGCAAAGGATTATCCTAAAAAAATTTGGACGCGTATCTGTGCCTAAATTTCTCCAGAGGCTTGCATTTGAGTTTCCATACATTTGTCTGTAATTTTCCCGGGACTTTTATGTATAGAAAATATGAAAAAGTGGTTCTAGTTCTTCCAGTGCATGTAACGCCCTCAATTTTTTCCTGTAGAATCTTTGGGAGTGAAGCTTTAGTTTATAAATCATATTTTTTTCAGAACAGCCGTTCTACGGAAATTATTGGACATTAGATTCTCATACAAACACTGTAATTTCTCACGCGTTTGCCTACTTTTGCGGGCAGTGGTATAAACAA
>CALNXI010000768.1:94859-119800 GCA_942486025.1 Porites evermanni
ATGGAGCTAATTGCTAATAAAAACTTATAAAAGTTAAAGTTAAAGTTTTAACCCAGCTGAAGGCTAGGAAAACTGTTATGTGGGTTAAAAGCATCTCTGATTTTTGGAGATTTTGGTATCCAAATTAAAATTCCTCGTCTGAGAATAAATATTACTTTAATCTTTATGAGTTCCTCAAGCAAAGAATTCACACATTAGTAGTAAAACTAAAAAACAGATGTTTCTGTTGGTTTCCGTCTACCATATTGTGCCCCCGAAGGGGACACCAACATGGCATCTCCATTCAAAGCTTGATAAATTTGGGTAAAACGTTTTTCCGAATGTCTTGCATGTGAAATAATTGCACAGACCTGATTCTTGGCAAGGCTTTTTGTATATTTATCTTCATTCATTTTCCAGATTCTAGACTTTCTGTATTGAGTGGTTTGCATTTTTATTTTTAATGGCATGACAGTGAAAACCAAGAATATGGCACAAGTAAAGCCTTCAGTGAGTTTGTAGGGCAAAGGTGAAACAACTTAACAGCTTTAGGTTCCTTCTACAAAGGGTCTTGTTTTTGGTTTAAAGAGTGAAGAGCACAATAAGATTTTGTCATAATTATGTAATCTTAACTCGTCCAAATGTTTTTTCTTAAATTTCTTTGAGTGAGTTGAATTTTCCATTGTAGGTTCTTCAAGGGAAAGTGATCAAGTTCCACGGAGAGTAGACAGTGGAGATTTGTCAGGACATGTATCTTCAGTAGTAAATCCAATTCAGTGTTCAAGCAGTTATGGCACAGTTACTGAAGTGGTTCCTTCCTGCAGCTCAAGTTGTCAACAGTCTCCTGTGAATGTTGTAGTCAATGGGGCTGGAACAAGAGCATGTATGAACAATGCCACTGAGGGAGATCAGGTCAATGAAGAAATGTTGGAATCACAAAATGAGGTGATCTTCTGAAGTTAATTGTTGTAGCAGTAAATGATGGTAATTTTCTGTCATTTGATGACTTTCCATTAGTAATACTAAGCCTACACAGATCTCTCTATTTTGGTTTTCTTCCGTCAGCTCTCACTTCTCTAACCTGTCCTGTGTAACTGTAGCCTGCATGCACAGGGTCCAAAATTGCAACCAGCTGTACATATCTTACCTAGCCAAAATGTAAAAAGCATTGACTGTTTACAGGCAAATGAATTCACCGAGGTAAAAAAATTTTGTTCAGAAGTGACCTGGTATGAGTAACATGGCAGTTACCTAGTTGCTCGTAACTGCTTGAAGGTTTTGCACTGGGAAGTATATATGGGGAAACGCAGTAGTGTTATCTCATGTCTTTCAGCTAACAGAGCTATTTATTCAAGGAAAAGTCCTTTTCAACTAAAATATGACTTTTGGGATTGTTCATGAGTATTATTGATTATGTTTTAATGGAAAAAAGGTCTTTTAAAACTTTATTTTGCGGGGGACCAGAATTTTTCTAGCTGGCGACTGAAAAAAAAATTTTAGTTGCCACTTGGCGCCTGGATAAAAAAGTCAATTTCAGACCCTGAATGCAGATAGATTGTAAGTTGAAATAGGAGAAGTCTGCACAAGAATAACTCTTAAAAGCAAGTGTGCTGTTTCTGAATGAGAAATATTTCTGGAAAAAGGAGAAAAAAAATACTGTATATATTTATTATAGCTAAAACTGAACTGAAGCCAGCAGTCGCTAATTTGTGTGTGAACTTCTGCTTTTGTCCTACGAAATAAAACACTTTTACTTCCAATGAGACTTCTGTTTTAAAAAAAATCAACATTTTTGTCTGATAGTGAAACAATTCAACAATCCAATTCAGATAAACAAAATTATCTCCCAAGTAATTAGCAGAAAGCGCTGATAAACAAAAAAAAACGTTAAATGGTCGTAAAAAACAAACCTTTGTCTCAGCATGCATAAGCCAAACTCCTCCTTTCTGAAGACTGGAAGGAGAGTTTCAAAAATCTAAAGGGGTTGATTGTGGGCAGTTTTTTAATTTTATTATTTATTTTTTTAAAACATTTATTGGATTACGATAATTCTTATGAAAATACTTACATTTACATGGAGGGAAAATAGAAACAACTAAGACTTAATGCATTAACATGACAAGAGAAAATGTAAAATACAATATTACAGCATATACAGCTACCTAAACCTAAAAATGTTTTACAAATTTGACTAATAATTGCAAGAGAAAAAAAAACACTAAACAACAAAAACATAAAGAGTCTGTCCTACTAACTAAAAGGCGCCTTGCAATTGCATTTGTTTCTGCATCACTTTTTACTTTTGGAGTTATTTATTTTCAGCAAATTTATTTGTCCGAGAGGTGGAGTTTAAGGGGGCTCCATTTGTTTTTGAAGGAAGGTACATTGTTATTATCACAGATTGCAGGTGGTTTTTCTTAATGCTTTCCCCCCTCACCCCCTCCCCGATTGTTTTCCTTTTTGTCCTCAGTTCAGCTTTCGTGCAGCTGAATCTCTTATTTTACAAACTTAAAAAGGAAAAAAGACACCAAAAAACCGCCAGCTATGCAGGCTATAGTCAAGGAGAAATAGTTTCTAAACCCGCTAACTGCTAGTTAATACTTTGTGCATGCAGAGGAATGATTCTGCTTAAGTGAAAAGTGGAATCATTGAACTTTCCAGTCATGTATTGTTTTTATAATCATTGGTTTCATAGTCACAATTGTCAGACTGGCCTTCAGACTCAGGCATAGAAGGAACTGATAATCCCTTTGTCGATGAAAGTAAGTTAATTTTTTATGGAACACTCTTATAATATTAAAATATTTATGCTACTACATAAGAAATTTCTGCAATTTGATTGGCTGAGAGCAGTGGTATTTCAGCTTAATTTGAAATACCTACATGTAAAAATTACAACCTTTTGCGGGTAGTAGTATAAACAAATAATAGCATGATTTGTACGTGACATTTGGCATAAATACCACTCGTGATATTTCAAAATTGTCTAAAATTTCACTCACCTAACGGCTCATGAAATTACATATAACAATTTTGAAATATCACCCGTGGTATTTATGCCAAATATCACTACTAATCATGCTATTACCTATACTCATATTTCTTTGTGGGAAATTTCAGCAATTTGATTGGCTTAGAGCAGTGGTATTTCAGCTTAATTTGAAATACCTACATGTGAAAATTACAAACCTTTTGTGGGTAGTAGTAAAAACAAATAATAGCATGATTTGTATGTGATATTTGACATGATTTCCACTAGTGATATTTCAAAATTGTCTCAAATTTCACTCGCCTAACAGCTCGCTAAATTTGATGTAACAATTTTGAAATATCACTTGTGCTATTTAAATGTATGCCAAATATATACTTCAAATCATGCTATTACCAACACTAATAGTTGTATATTAATTATCAAAATGTTACCTAGAACTAGAATGTGTGAAGAGGTGAAGGACTGACTCAACATGTGAACAGCCAAATTAAAGGATTATTTCATTGGTCATTATTTTTATTCATAACTGATCTATAACAGGCCTGCCCTGTACATCAATTGATCGTCTTTTTTCAACATAATTTTAAATGACCATTTTAATGCATTATTTATTGTTTTAAAGCTTAATAAATGACACTGTTTGAGAGTTTCATTACATAAGTTAACATATTCTAATTTAACATATTTTAACATACTGTAATTTAAATGAAAACATATGTTTACAACTGTGTGTAAGCTAAAACTTACTGGTTATTGTTGATGATAAATCATAATTAATCTATTTAATTAATTTTACGTCTTCCAGGAGGAAATGGAGATAGCAACAGTCTAGATCTTGGAGTTACCATTTATCCGCAAGCGGTGCCTTTGCAGGTATCCCGTTTTGTAACTTTCAATAATGTATATCATACTGGTATTTCTATTATTCCACCCAGGTGATACCTAGTACTGAAACAGAGTATCCTTAACTCCCCCATGGAGGGCAAAAAAAGACCCAGAAAACTACGGTGTGATCATCCTGGGCTGTGCATTTTTAGCCATAACCAGGATCGGGAGTATTGAATTGATTTTTGTTTGCTCTTTTGAGAAGCCCAGATTAGGGAAAATTTAAGAAGTTGTGCGTGGAATAAGGCCCTGAATGACTCCTGTTGTAATACCAGATTCTTCCTCTGATACACCAACATATAGAAGGCAATTGGTAGGAGAATCGATCTTTTCATCAGAGGTCCCTTGGGGTATAGTCTAGGCAGGCCTTCATTACTAACGTAAAGTGGGATGGCTTGAAAAGTTTCACCAGTGATTAATCTTATACTAGCAGCTGTGAAAAAAGCTGAGATTGTCTTTAAAAGAGTGCTGCGTCAAAGAAAGTGGCCAATACAAAAATTCTTAAGAATTGCATTCAGTAGTCAACCTCTGGAAGTTAGATAGCGCAAATAGGTCAAGACGTCTATTTTTCAATTGCAAATTGTTACATTTTTACTGAACCCCTCCGTTAAAAAAGAATAACTATTTCATATGTCATTTTAACTTTCTATCCTTTGAAATGCACATTTGGTAAGGGCCGTATCACGGGGATGAAGTTGTAATAGCTTGGCAATTCATAATGTGTTCATCAGTTACATCTCAATATGGTCGAATAAATGTGGCTAATTCAGCTACTGTAACGACGTGGCTGCATGAACAGAATTTTCTTTTCCTATGAAAAAACAAAGTGGGTGTAATAACAAGGTGGCCTTGTAAATGAGGTGACTGTATGGCGCGGTTCCTCTGTAACTCTCTTCAGCCAGTATTCCACATATTTCGGTATACTAAAACAGTGGATAGAGTTTTTCGCGCGTTCTGATTGGCTGCTTAGACTCGATCCCGTGCTATTCACCTCCAAGCGACGCCAAACTCGCCGAAACTCGCGTAAGTTACGAGCAAATGGCTTCCCGGTTTGCTGTCGTAACAAACGAAGAAATTTCACAAATAATGTGAGAAACTGTTCCCGAAAAACACGAAGAAGGCTACGAAATCCGGTTTGGAAGTTTTAACAGATAGAGTTTCTGAAGTTTCGTCTGTTTAACCTAAATTTATCGATCAAACCGGTGAGAACGTTTTATTTGTCGGCAAGACAACGTGACAGCAGTAACTTCGATCATTTGCGCGCAAAAATTATAATCGTTAGCAGCAATAAATAAGTTAAAATATCATTACTTTTGAGCTCAATTATCTCACTGTTATAGTATACACTAAAACAATTATTCACCGAAGTGGCACCGTCGGTAAATATCCTTCACTAGCCACCTCCACTTCGTTGAATAATTGTTATTTGTCCCATGTGATTAAGCAGAAGTGGACAGCACACTGCTCGCAGTCACAAATTAAATGACAAAGGTCTTTCTTAGACCTCACGTTTTGACTACTGAGCTTTATAATGATTGTATACATGTATGTAGATAGGGTTCATTTATCATTAAATTTTGTCCCCTAAATAGTCACTTTGTTACCGATCACAACGTTTCAACAGCCAATCAACACCATCTCCTTATTGCGATCAGCAGTGAATGGTCGAAACATCAAAGTGACTATCGTGAGACATGATAAACGAGCCCTGCGGAGCTTTTCCTCCAATTGCAAATTTATATGGTTTCCGCCTGAATCCTTAAGTAAAGAAAAAGATTCTCATGAAATCACAAAGTCTTATCTCCAACAAGTTATATGAAGTCACCACTCTTTGGTGCTGCACATACATACCTCCATGGCTTTGAATGAAAAGCAAGATTTGACCTGGACATCTCCAGATTACAAACCTGGTGCTCTCATTACTCCACTTCAGTTACTCTGAATGTTAGGCTTACGTTTTTATGTATTGTTTTAAACACGTGCTGTGAGTTCTCTGATTAGCTTCAGAAACGTCCTCGGAGTATTTCATCGATAGGTTTGCTAAATAATGCATTTCTCGTTTTAAAACGTGTTAATTGAAAAGTGTGAAACAAAAGCGCCAAAATAACAAAGGTTGGTCAGAAATAGTTTTACAGCTGAAGTGCACTTATTTCACCTATTCCTTTTTGGAATGGTAACAGAAGTATCTTGATATGGGCTGCCGTTTGGTGCTTTCTCCGTTTGAAAACTTTGTATTTCGTTTTAGATTAAGTTCTGACTAGTTGACGGTTATTTGTTTGGTTAAGGATGAATGTTTTTCGTGAATTTTTTTCTGTCTTTGGTAGATACATTAAATTTAAATTTCTGATTTTTCATTATCTGAAAATTAGGAGGACCGTTTTATGTAAAATCTCATGTTTATCAGCATTCCATTGTTTCATTCATTCAGCCCCCTGTTTCCTCTGACTTTTCAGTTTACTGAGTTTTACCGGGTATAAAGGTCCTTACATGTGATTAAATTCGCGAAGTCAGTTGCCTACTGAATATTAATTAGTTTTTGAATGATTTTTGAAACCCACATGATTTCGCTGATGAAATATTATTATAGGACATACCATGTTTTATTCGCTTTTGATCATTCAAGTTTATGTTTTACAGGGTGGTCAAGTTTGTTGGTTTGACTTCACGCCAATGCTACCTCTATGGTTTAACTCAGGAACTGCCAATTTTGGTTTGCTAGGGACGGTAGAATTGTCGAGGCACAACAACTCGTTAATTGGTAGGCCTATTCCAGGTATGTGCTGAGATGTTTACACAACTAAATAAAAATATGATAAAAATACATGATGTATGATAAACGATGCCAACTTTCCTCTTAACCTCTCCTTTTTCGCGTTTTTAGCGGAGCTCGTTTTTCATCTCTCCCCACAGGGAGGGATGAAAAACGAGCTCCGCCAAAAACGCCTGCGTGGGAGGCTACTTGGGATCCCCCTCTCTTGTAAGTCTACCATTCCTCCCATCCTTTCCTTTTAAACAAAATGCAAAAGGTGCTAATTTAACTATTGTCTGTACTATACTTCTGATTGGTTTAAACAGTGAAATTTACGAAAACTTAAGTAGCATGTATATTAATTCTTAGCTTTCCAACCAACTTCCATATAACAAAATACCATCCAAGTCTAAATAACACAGAAATGCTAGGTGAAGAACATGTGAAATTGTAAATTTTTCTTGGCTGTCGTTTGCAACTCTTATGAGTGGTCAAAATCTGTTAACATAAAGAAACGCCTTTTCAAAATGGTGTTATATATTATATATTTTATTTCGTAAGTACCTTTTTTAGGTTTATTTTTTTAATTTTGTTAATGAGATCACATTATATCTTTCCCATTTACGTGTACTATGATGTTAATTTAATGTGCCTCTTTTCCTGGCAATATAAATACGCCTAGTCCTAGCAATGAACCCGTGAAGGGAGGGCATACCCTTCTGACATTTTTGTGAATAAATATAGTACTTCCCAAGCAATTAAAATATGATTAACTGGAAGGAGATCATCTCCAACATCAAATGTATCGGAGATTATATCTTCTTCTTTTAATTTCACAACAATAATATTGTTGTCTCGCAGCCAGGACAAGACGTGTTCCCTAAAATCAGAGGATATTTTGCAGGAATAAATAAATAGATTCCAAAAAAATAAATAAATAGATTCAACTTCAGGTTAGCAGAAAGCACATTTTTCTGATTCAGCCATGTCAAAATGAAAAAGTTTCTCATTCATAAATGCGATACGGTTTAATATTTTGAACTGAAATTCCCTAAGTTTTGTTTCTAATGTTGTACAGAAAGATAGTAAGTAAACTCTTTTCCAGTCAATAGTTAAATGATGACACTTTGTAGATAGTTTCTCTTTAGCGGAAGGTGTGGTTTGTTTTTTCGCCAGAAAAGACTGATAGATGTGCTTTGAGGAAGCGTCAAGAATTGGATTTAGGTTCATGCATTCTCTGTGTAAAAATAAAAACATTCCTATGTGAGGAAAGCATATTACCCATAACGAAAGAAATATGCTCTTTGCCTTACCCAGATGATTACTCAAAAAACAAACACTACATTAGAAGTAATTATTGGACAAAAAAAGCAATGAACTTTAAGGAATGACAAAAAAATCCGCACATCTTTAATTTACCTTTTGAGGGAGGGGCTGGGTTATTAAGTGGCATGTTCAGAGAAGAATTCTTACCCGAACTACATTTCCGAAAGTCCCACTACACCCCTTTGCAAAGTTATTAATCAGCCCCTAAATCTAATGTTGTAAAAGTCGATTTTAATTCACGATACCCTTTGCATGGTCGATGGGTAACGGACCCAGTTACCCATCAGTCATGCTTTTTCGGTCTTGCTTTTGTTTTTCTCATCTTGACTTATAAAACAGGCCCAGGTTGTTCAAACGTTGGATAGCGCTATCCAACTTTTGAACAACCGGGGCCAGAGGAATTAAGAGATCCGGCCTTTAATATTTAAACAAGAAATAAGTAATTTTCAAACTATCCCATGAAATTTGTTATCATTTAGAATAAAAAAACAAAACATTTCGCCCGATTTACTCCAATGCCTTTTTTACCCACTTATCACTTTTAAAGTAAAAACTTTAGTAAAGGTAACTCAAAATATACTTGATATTTATTCATTTTGATTTCAACTCAGACTCAACTATGACTTCCAACTCGACCATTATCGTTTGTCGCTTTTAAATTTCGCAGCTAGGCCAGAGGCTGGGTCAGAAAATGTTATACTGAGGTCAGAGACTGGTGTATATTTGGGGCAAACCGAAATAGAATACTACGATGAAGTCGAAAGAAGTATTGAATTTTTGGTTAGAGACAGTAAGAATCACCCGCGCCTTCTCCGTGCTTTAGCCTCAGCCTCTGAATCTTCAGCTGGTGATGGCCAAATTTCCGCGAGTTGTGGTGAGTTTACTTACGCTGTAAACTAATCGGCTTATTTTAGAAAAAGAATATGTTAACTATAACAGCAATGTCACTGTGTCACCGATTTTTATTAAAGTAATTTATTTAAAACCCTTAACATCCCCTCTTGAATCAGTTTTTGTTTTTGTGATCAAAGGATAAACTACACCAGAAAACCAGTCACATCACATAACTTACGTTAGTTAATCACTTAATTATTCAAAATTTGCAAGAGCACAGAGGCCTTAGGTTTTCTTGATATTTGTTAAAAAAAAATATATCACCTAAGTGAACTTTAATTTTAATTTGTTGTCTGAAGGTGAGCCTCTTTGCCATTTTTAACTTCTTCAAATAGGTTCTACACAACCCCTGAAGACGCTGAAGCTGTCTGTTTATGCAGCAGCAAAATTTGGTGCCAAGCGGTTTCTTAAAACAGTATTTAACTCAAAGGCTGGAAGAAAAGTTTTTAATGCTTATAAGGACAACCCGCCCTTACCTGAGGTTATTGCCCGGAAATATGGTCATGAGGAGACTGCAAGTTACCTTGAAGAAATAACTATAAGGTACCCCCTACCCATGTGACTTGATAGACTAGCAAGTAGATAATACCCGGGCTAAACATCCGGCTGTCAAAGTGATTTTCCTGACTGACGAAGTACGGTCTGAAAAGGTTACTGTTTTAGTGCTCATTTTTTTTTTAAAGAAATGTCAGTTGTTCTTGGCCGTTTATACACCAATACAGCCGTATTATCGGCTTATCTGAGACAAAACGATCGTCAAAACTTTATTTCGAACAAGTTAAAGTTGGGATCGGCAGGAAGGGAGGCTCGACAGCGCGAGAAGATCAGACGT
Source organism: Porites evermanni (assembly GCA_942486025.1). Taxonomy (NCBI): domain Eukaryota; kingdom Metazoa; phylum Cnidaria; class Anthozoa; order Scleractinia; family Poritidae; genus Porites; species Porites evermanni. The sequence goes on from CALNXI010000768.1 coordinate 104,517, forward strand.
ATCTAGCAAATTCAGAACACTTGCTGCAAGGAACAGGCTGAAGAATGGTGTGCTTAATTTATTACTGCAGGTTTCCATTAATGGTTCAGCTGTTGCATCAAAAGATAAGGAATATATACTGTGGTTAACGTGTATTTTGGACGAATCGGCGGTTTTGCAAACGAACACTTAACGTTCCCTGGTACACAGATAAAATATAGCTTGTAGAGCAGAGCTAGGAAGTTTTCCACTTTGTCTTCACATAAAAACTGCAATTTTCAGTTACTGGCACTGAGAGACTGCAGCATGATACTGTCAACCCTTTGTTGTCTGAGACATTTCAACATGCATCAATGTTTAATAATAATTTTTATGTGTTAAACAATGAAGATATGATAACACATCAAGAACGCACACTACAAATTTAAAGCAGGTCTAAAGAAAGAGTATACCGAAAATTGAAAGAAGTTATAGAACTATATCAATTCGAAAATTATCTCTTAGAATTAAAAACCCCAGCCCACAGGATAAGCCTCACAAAACTAAGATTAGGGTCCCATATACTAAGAATACAAACTGGAAAGTATGAAAACTGCGGCGTAGCTATACCTGTAGGAGAGAGAACGTGCTTGGTTTGCAAACAAAACCAGATCGAAGATGAACAACACTTCTTGATGTTTTGCGATGGGTACAATTTATTGCGACAAGAGTTATTCACTTGTATTTCACGGGTGTCTCTTTTGTAAATCTTAACGCCCATGACAAAATAAGATATTTGTTGACAAATACTAGTAAACAATACTAGTAAAAATTTTAGTAGGCAAATATATGAATCTTATGTTCAAAAAGAGAAAAGAATTACTGAAAGTGCAATTTGATGGAAAATTTTTTGATTATTTTTATTTTGCGTGTATCATTACAGCCGTTATTGTCACTTTATTGGAAGAAGGCCGATACTTCCTAATGGAGAGTAAGGCACAATAAAGATCTACTGTTAGTTATGTTACTGTTGATGTAACCCTGTGTTGGTGGACCAGGTTACCCAGTGTGATTCCTCAGCTGTCCCGTTAAATGATGCACTGTTATGCTAGGAACAGCATGAGGGAAACCAAAGACAACTAAGTATACCCTAGTATGCCTTTCCAACAGGCCTATTACTGCTAATGTATTATCAGCCCAAGAAAGAGTTTAAAGGCAGCAAATCTACTTTTCCTTTTCGCAATGTCAGATGAGGTAATACAGTTCTTTGTACGGGCATTAATTTGAGAAGGAAGACACGCGTCTCTTTTAGATCTACTAACTCGTCATTTCAGTCTTGTTTCAAACTCTCATTTACAATTGTGATCAAGTTCCTTATTCACAAAGAATAAAGATGTATTTTCAGATGTAATTGCTGGTCATAGTTTATTGTTCACTTTGTCTAGCCCTTCAAGTGTCCATCAAAAGTTGATTGAGTCTGACGCGTGGATCTCCTTGGCTGTGTTTTGGCACTGGAAGGTCTATGTGGTAGTTGCATTGACTACCGTGGAGTATTTTGGTTTGTTATGGTTGCCTAGTAAATGCCTGAAGGTGGGATGATTGGCCTGTTTGTGAGAGGTGCCTTGCTATGTTGCAAGATAGCTATATAAGCATATGGCTCAAAAAGGGTTTGTCCCTCCACTTCTCTCTTTTAAGGAGTACTGCATCATGGACTTTGTTGTTGTGTTATTTGGTGCTATACTGTATTTGGCATCATGGTAATTCTGGAATTTCTGTTTGTACTTGGTATCTTTGTTCCTGTGTTTCAGTTTAGGACGAGCTTTTCTGTTCACCATCAGCTCGCACGGTTCAGTTCTTGGGTGTGTGGTCTCCTGGTTGGCGTAGAGCATGATATACATGGCTTCATGGGAATTGGTCCTTTCTTCATGAGCTATAGCTGCTGTTTGCGATGTGATGATGATGATGATGATGATGATGATGATTATTGCTGATACTAACAGGTAAAGGTGTTAAATCTGGTTTTCATTGGCTCCGGGCGACAACCAGTTGCCTAGAAAAGCCAAGAAGCGTCCTTCATTTTTACGTTTGCTCCCTAGTCTACATCTCCAACACTTTCCTAAGGATCCTTGCTGACCCCAAAAGGGCACATCTCTGAATCAGCTCAATGGATGTGCCGACACCTATGGTCCTCAGATTTTCTTTTATCCTCAGTGGTATTGTTCCCAATCCCCCCACCACTATGGGTGTCACCTTTTTCCTGATGACCCCTTTCTTTCGAATTTCTCTCGCGAGATCTCTATATTTTTCTACTTTCTCGTCTTGCTTTGCTCTCACCCTTCTATCATCAGGAATTGCCACGTCTATAATTTGGCAGTTGTTCTCTCTTTTGTCAATGATCAATAGATCCAGTCTCCTAGCCTCAATTTCTTGGTCTGTTCTTATACTAGAATCTCACAGCATCTTGTAATCCTCATTTTCAAGTACAGTGTCCGTAACATGGTCATACCATCTCTCATTTCGCTGAAACCCATATTTTCTTAACAGGTCCCAATGGATTGCTCTAGCTTCGTTGTCGTGTCTTTTTTTATATTCTTTTTGTGCGAGTTTTGCACACGCACTTACAATATGGCTGATTGTCTCTTTGTTTTGTTTCTACATTTAAGATCGGTCTGTGTCCTGTCGATTGTTGCTTTTTAATCGTTTGGTCTTATTGCTTGATGTTGTCCTGCAACAATAAGAGACTCTGTTTCTCTTTTAAGCTTTCCTTCTTTCAACTAAGTCCATGTTTCACTCTGTCTCGCAAACTGCCCGATTTGCATATAATGGCATCTCTTTCCATCCTCGGATATTTTTAGTTCTCTTCCTGTTTTTGAAACTGGCAGCCGTTTCTTGGTTTTCAACTCCTTCCCTCCTGACTGCTTTAAAAAACTCCTACTCACTATTATTATGATTATGATTATGATTATTATATGCATGTCTCACACTTATATTCCCCAAAGCATCAAGCTATCTCCAATAGTCTCGGCCCTTATTATTATTATTATTATTATTATTATTATTATTATTATTATTATTATTATTATTATTATTATTATGACTGTTATGATGATGATGATGATGATGGTGATGATTATTATTATTATTCAACTCGACCATGTGCTTTTGGACAGCGTAGAGTGACTCTCTAATGGTGGAATCCATTTCGTTACCGAATTCTGTGAGGATGGTTGTGTGCAAGACAAATGATTGTCTCTCTCTACGGTTCAGGGGGAATGACTCTGTCCAGTATCAGAATGAGTCCTTTTCTCATGTAGAGCTCTGCTGTGCTGTCAAAGAAGGTTTTGAGGTCAGGGCCGGTCTTATCCATTTGCCCGTTTGCATAGGCGTTGCTAGTTTGGTCAGGGTGGTATGTCATTAGAACTGTTGCAGTGGCAATGGCTAACATGAGGTCTTTAAAGGCCTTGTGTTGTTCTGTTGACCATTCAATTTTCAGAGGTCTTTAAAGGCCTTGTGTTGTTCTGTTGACCATCCAATTTTCATACGGTGTCTGGGCGGCTGGCAACGGCTGGAGAAATTGCTTATGACTGTGTTTGGCTTGTATTTCCTGCTGTGTGATGAAAAACAATAGTACTGACATTACGTGGTTGTGATTGGCTCTTTCCACTGTCGAGGTGCGAAGACTCCTCTGGGAACCGTTAAAATTATAAAACTACACGGGAAACGGTTGGCTCCAAGGACTTGCGTGTGAGATAAAGGCTCCTGGTCATACTCATGATAGGCTACTGAATAGGTGTATTTCTTCGCTTGTTTTGATTGTCCTGTCTCGGAGGCTTTGGTTTCCTTTGGAATAATTCTGGCGATGTCCGGTCTATCGTAAATGATCAGGCCATCCTTCTTTAGCGTGGCTCTTGAATACCAAAGAATCTAAATTGCTTTTTGGGATCCTCCTTCCATTTTGCCCATCGCATTGCTGTGCCTGTAGGACCACGATCGATAGTAAAGGGCTCCATACTGAGTTATCGCTACTGCTTTTTCAGTCATGGTGGTTTCTTCTCTTCGTCGATATGATCCTCGTCCGCCAATATAGTAATGCGGTTCTTTGTGCGGGTAATAATATTACAAGGAAGACATAACTCTCTTTTAGATGAACTGGTAGATTTATTGTAATTCACTGTACAGCTAAATCCTGGCATTAAGCGAACCCCCATTAAGCGATTATGAACAAAGTCCCGGAAATAATTTCCGTTAATTACTGTAAAACTGAACTGTATTAAGCGGAGGTCCAAACGATTTACTTTTTATTGTCTTCACCTCTATTATACGGGTACTTTGACTAGATTAACAGATACACCGTGTATGGTGTTTAGTTGTCTTTTACTTCCTTTCTTTTGGCACAAAAAGAGGTAAAGACACTTTGAGGTCAATTTGTCATGAGAAAGATATTTCGTTCATTGTCTTGAATAAATCTTGGTTTGTCAAATCTGTGTTAAATGGTCAACGTGTATCAATCGGTCAGTAAGAAATTCCCCAAGGGTAACCGCTTTTAAAATACAGGTTTGACAGTACACTATAGTAGTATTGTTACATTGGACATAATCAGGTTACATATTGGATGATGATCACGTGCGGATAATCAATGATGTAATCACTACAGCTAGATAAAATGTTCTTATAAGGTGCATTTTTCAGTTCGACCTCTTGTACATGTATAATTATTTGGGCGTCAAATAGAGTAATCGGGTTCGCTTGTTTTGATTCAAAGTTGCAATAGGCACTCAATACATGCGAGCGTATACAAGCCAAGCGACACAAATGTCTGCCGCGCGCTGTGTCACCACACAGCATTTGTCTTCGTTATATTGGACCCACAGATAATGCACGGCAAACAAATCGGCAATAGAAAACAAACTTTGTGGAAAAACAAGGTACACTGAGTGAAACAAACTATTAAATAATTTAAATTTTCCCTTTGGTAAATAATGGTCTTAGCAGCGCACGGTGTGAATGGTTTGGCTTATTGCCAAGAGTCTGACAATATTTCAGTTTGCTCTCAGCTGTCGAGCGCCAAAGAAGATGTCACGCAAAATTCCACGATCTCGTGCATGCGATAATTAAGGGTAACATTGAATGATGCATAATTTCATCACATATTTTCGGAAAGGAGGTGATTTCTTAAAATCTTATTAGCAAAAGACCTCGTAAACAAGTTGCGTTCTTTCACGGTCGAACCGTAAAAGTGACAGAGTCCAACATCTTCACGTGCAGACCACGTTCTATTTTTAAGGGTTAATGAGATTAAGGTCTATTCTCTCCTACACGAACCACGAAAGCGACAAATTCCAAGGCTTTCACATGCAACCTGCGTGACAATGCAACTCAAAGTAAGGACCTGATCACATGAGCCGTGGAAGAAATGAGCATGAACAGTGTGTTACCCACTGTCCTGTTTCTCGCTTGGTTCATTCGCAAGCGTGATTACTTGGAAAATTTCCACCCGGCACCCCGGCAAAAAATACTGGGATCCCAGCCAACCGGAGTGGCTCGGTTGTTAAATAATCGTAAAGTTGATTTTTGTTGCGTTTAACTAAGGTGCCGGGATCTCTGCAAAGCGAGCCAGACCGGTTAATGTAATAAGCCCCTTAGTTCTATAGCCAGATTATTCGCCCTCCCGTTGACCTCACCGATTTTTCAATATGGCTTCAAATAAACAAAAACACAGAACATAACGCAAACAATGAATACCCAAAGATTTTAATCAATTATCAACGAGCATTTAAGAGTGGTTGTCAGAGAAAACCGGGCAAAATCTTAAAAATGTCAACGGAAGGGGGTCAACAGAATAAGTTCATACTAACATCATAGATAGGTTAGGTGCAGTAATGGACAAATATAATAAACATAGGTTCTTCACTGCTCTTGTATTAGATATACGAGCATCACTTTATTCGACCCCCTCGGACGCCATTTTTACAAGCAAATTTTCACCATTTTCTGAAACTCACAGAACCCTCAAAATTTAACGAGCGAAGTTTATTTTTTGCATGCGATACAATACATCACAGAACTACTTTCTGAAACCATAAGAATTGTTAAGCAGCCACGGACAAGACTAAAATTTTCTTATTTTATCTGACCTAAATTCAGTGTCTGCAAACGAGCAAAAAATCGGGCATTTTTGAATTGATCTACAGCGCACAACTAAAACGACAGAACAACTCTGACAGCCAAATTGCAGTCTACTATCATCCATGTAACCAAAACACTAATAATCATTTTGGGCCATTGAAACAGAAAGAAATTAGAAAACTCACATTTGTTATAGTTTCCAAGCTTTTTCTTGCAAACAGGCCGATCCCTTCGTGTTTGTTTTAAGTCCTCTTCGTGAATTTTCTTTCATATTTCGCTGTAAAGTATGTTCAGCAGCTGGAGGAAATATCAAAAAGCTCGAAATACTGCTTAGGTTACATTTTGAAAGGGTAAAAAGTGATGAACGATAGGATGAAACTAGAAAATAACAAAGCGACGCCATCTTGAAAATTCAGCACTCAGGAGGGACTGGCACTAGTAGCTGCGTTCGATATCTAAACACACGGACAAAAATTGCAAATTTTCCACGAGCACATAGAAAACCAAACCTAACATAGAAATGTAACCAGAAAGCCACGGATTCATGTTAGAATTTTTTTTATCGAACTTGGGGTATTACGAACTATTACCAGGAGCCTATGGGCTCCTGATTACCAATAAGATAAAAAACAAACAAACAAACAAACAAACCAACCAGCTTATCCGCGACCTACTCCAGTCTTATTTCTCCTTCAATTACTTCTTTTAGTTGGATTTAGCTTGTTTTTCTTTCAAAGGAAAAAGCAAGAAGAACGCCTGATCGCAGGTTAATTGGTGATTAACTGACATTGTTTCATTCCCTCCCCATTTCGAGGTGTCCCGTGAATGTAGATAATATTAAAGATCTATTTTGTCTCTTTATGAATTACTGAATCACTTAACTTCGCTCTCATGCGAGCTAGCTAGCTAGACTTGCTATATATCAAACTCGCGAGTTTCGAAGCGTGCGGGCTAACTGCGGGCAGTGGATATTGCTTGCCGTAAAATTTGCAATAATTTTTATTACCAACTGTTTATTAGTAATGGTAACAGGACTGAGTGGAGTCTAATTCGGTCTGTAATCATACGAGTGATTAACAAAATCGGACGACCGCGTAGCGGGAGTCCGATTTGTTTAATCACGAGTATGATTACAGACCGAATTGGACGACACGAAGTTCTGTTACCAATTAATCATAACTTTAACAAAATTTGTGATATATAGGGCTCTTTTTAAATCAAAACACAAGAAATTCCAAGATTTTTTCGCTAGCTATGAAAAAATAGGCCCTTTAAGTGCGCGCGTGATGGCGCGTACTGTCCAATTACTTAGGCATGACGCGTACTGTCCTATTAAACTGTCCTATTAAGGCTGAAATCAGGGCAGTTGAGAACCAATCAGATTTGAGAATTTTGTTATAGTTATGATTAAAATAAACATAGTACATGTAGTTGAATCAGTGTGCGGAGCGGGCATTTTAGGTCGCAAAGCGGCAAAGAGAGCCAGCGGACGAAGTACTTTTTTGAAAGTAAGCTTTCTAACTGATGATCTCATCGCTGTCACTTCGTATTTCCATAAGGTAATAGACCTTCGAATGTTCACAAGAGCTGTCAAAATAAGCCATTCATAGCGTTTACCAGTAGTATCTGGTTTACCGGAAGGATCTGGAAGGAGCTTTTGTTAAAAAGTACCATTAAAGGAGTTCTTACGACTCTCACTCTGTACCCCTTCCACTCATTGTTTTTTTGTGCCGTCACTTCTTTTTCAGAATGCTCTTTGCACGGTCCACACAAGATAAACGCCACGTTTAGAGGGAACGCGCAAATTCTCTTACAGATTACAGTACTGTTTGCAGCTCAAAAACTTTACGGTTCCGCGGGTCGCATGTAAAGAAAAGGCGGATCCGTGCAAGTTTTTGGCCGTTCAAAAATTTGCAAAAGGGGTCCGAGTGTTAACTTGAGTCGGTACCTTTTCCATCATATTGATCATTGATAGAAGTCGCACACCTGGAAGTTTGCAGCCACTAGGTTCCTTTTTGTTTACTGGTGTAGCTGTGAAAGAATTGACATCTCCTACGTCTCTTCGTCACTGGATTTGTCAAAAACACTCTCACTACGGTGTTTAACAAAGCAGTCCTCATATTTAGAGAAATTGTGAAGGTCTCGCCTTAAATTCAGAGGAGGCAATAATGACAGAAATGGAATTTATCCATCTCCTAAGGAGGTAATTTCCAACGCCATTTCGTTCGTTAATCTTTTCCACGGCGCTGTTGCAAAAAATGCGCGCGCGAGTCATACAAGATGGCACAAAATGTGCTAAAACTAGCACATTTAATGGCTATGATATATATTTCAGGTGCACCCAACGACAATTTTCGGAAAATATCTGTTCGGAAGACGATTTGCGATCTAGAATTTTCGGAACATTTGTTGTAAAGTTTCTTGCTTGTCGGCCTCCCTAGGATTTTCGAACATTTAAAAAATGGTATAATTGCCTATTTTTAACGGATTTTTACCCTTAAAAGGTCACCTAGAATTTTTCGTGAGCCTTTGTTCTGGCTGAAATTTTCGAAAAGGTAAGTTTTGATCCCTATAATTTACTAAAATACGTTTAACAATGCTATGTTTAAGTGGTTTTGAACTATCTTCTCGTTGGGTGCCCCTGATATTTCGATGAAGTCAACCCCATCAGCCCTGAAAAAGGTATCCAGTTACCTGGATACCTTTACGGTTACGGTCTACTACCCCGATTTAGACATATATGGCTCCTGGTAGAGTATAAAAACGTAATTTTGTGCAATTTCGCGGCGTAATTAGCGTTGCTAGATAACTCTGTCCGCCTTCAGGAGCCGGTAAACCACAATTAAAACCAAAAATGTATGAGTAAAGACTACACATCAATATTCATATTAATCTTGTAAAAATTCTATTATGAGCCATTAAAACTGTTCAATGACATTCTTCACCTCAGACACTCGTGTCAGTCAAGTGTGAATCGAAGTCCCCCATTTTGCCTTTTTGTTCAAAAAAACCTCTGACCTAGCAGCCCGGCTGCATCTTGCGCTCATCACCCGCCCCCAAGGGGTGAGGATCTGGCTCCTTTTTCATAGGAAATTCATAAATTGTCTACTAAAACACTGTGCAATATGGAAGCAAGGCCAATTTAAGCACTAAGAGCTGCTCAGATATCTCAGAATTGGAAAAAAACTAGTGAGAGAAATTGCTCAAATTATACAAAAAGTTGCTTGAAACGAAAAAAGTCGCTCGAAATACTAGAAGTTGCAAAAAAGTTGCCGAGCAACTTGTGGAAAGCCCTAGGGAGAAGGTCCAGTCCCTTACCCTTATATATACTATTTTTGACAAAAGGTACCCCTTTCGTGTATCTACCATTGAAAAGTTGTACCCTTCGTAAAAATAAATCGGTAAGAAAGGAGGTCTTCGGGCCATTTTCGTGTAACCTTTAACTGAATTAACATGTAAATGATATTGCCATAAGGCGTGTTTCTTCGAAGCATTTTAATAATAGGTCCTTTAAAATACTTAATGAAAGATGTTCCTCTCCTTTCACATACTTCAACGTGTGATTTTCGTACCCTTTGTTACACCTGATGCTTGAAAGAGGTACCCTTCGGGCGAAGCCTTCCGGACTATGAAAAGTGCATCATGAAATCGGGAACAGGAGATGAGTGGACCTTCGGACATGGACGGTGATTGAAGACTCACGCAAAAATAGATGATACAATAAAGGCGGTGCCTCGCATGGGACGTTAGTCCCGTTGCACCTACCCCCTTTGGGTTTTTGCTTCTAAATTCCTTTTCTTTTCTTTTTTTTGTGTGTGTTGTATTATAAATTTATATTGTATATTACAGGAGTACCCAATAAAGCTGTGGGAAAAAAAAGATTCCAAAGAAAGCCTTATACGGGGTAACTCAAAATGAAGTGAATGAAGAGTAAATGAAGACTGAATAAAGTAATGGCAATTGGTCACCTGTTCACCACACCCTATCACTCCGCCAAAAAAAAAAACGACAACACAAAACAAGCTAAATGTAACTAAGAGTAGTGATTGAAGAAGAAATAGGACTGTAGTAGGTAACTGAAAAGCCGGTTTGTTTGTTTGTTTTTGTTTTTTACCTATTTGGTAATTCATCGAGGACAAGGCAGCTACTAGTGCCAGTCCCTCCTGAGTGCTGAATTTTCAAGATGGCGTCGCTTTGTTATTTTCTAGTTTCATCCCGTTGTTCAGTACTTTTTGCCCTTTGAACATGTAACCTAAGCAGTATTTCGAGCTTTTTGATATGTTCTCCAGCTGCTGAACATACTTTACAGCGAAATATGAAAGAAAATTCACGAAGAGGACCTAAAACAAACACGAAGGGATCGGCCTGTTTGCAAGAAAAAGCTTGGAAACTATAACAAATGTGAGTTTTCTAATTTCTTTCTGTTTCAATGGCCCAAAATGATTATTAGTGTTTTGGTTACATGGATGATAGTAGACTGCAATTTGGCTGTCAGAGTTGTTCTGTCGTTTTAGTTGTGCGCTGTAGATCAATTCAAAAATGCCCGATTTTTTGCTCGTTTGCAGACACTGAATTTAGGTCAGATAAAATAAGAAAATTTTAGTCTTGTCCGTGGCTGCTTAACAATTCTTATGGTTTCAGAAAGTAGTTCTGTGATGTATTGTATCGCATGCAAAAAATAAACTTCGCTCGTTAAATTTTGAGGGTTCTGTGAGTTTCAGAAAATGGTGAAAATTTGCTTGTAAAAATGGCGTCCGAGGGGGTCGAATAAAGTGATGCTCGTATATCTAATACAAGAGCAGTGAAGAACCTATGTTTATTATATTTGTCCATTACTGCACCTAACCTATCTATGATGTTAGTATGAACTTATTCTGTTGACCCTCTTCCGTTGACATTTTTAACATTTTGCCCGGTTTTCTCTGACAACCACTCTTAAAGTTAAAATGGCGCATAGAACGTGCCTCAATAATAATAAAAAAAATTATCGTTACACTGCACGTTTCTAACATAAACACTGTACAATGATTTAAATGGTGATAAGGGTTGTACACAGAATAGAAAATCACGTTGGATTCTTATTGACAAAAGTCAAGTACAAAACTAAGATGGGCTTATTTACAGTGAAATTAAAAGGTTTGAAGCATCTACAGTGAATGACATATATACTTTCAACTTTTGTGTTGTATTTCTTCGATCTTTTAGGCAATTCGCTTGTTTCATTTGCCTCGTTGGGCAGAATTCAGTCTGTTCGACTCGTTGTTTCATTCCCCTCCTCGAGCAAGTTATAATTCAATTTGTTTGCCTTATAGCTTCGCTCACCTTTTGAGGCAAGCAAACCCCTCGATTCCTCATTAAAACGTTTGCTACCTGATTAATACTTCCCGAAATACTTAACTTTACACTTGAGATGACAAGCTAATGAGTAACAGGTTTATCTCAATTTACTTTCAGAGCGTGTTTTCGGAAGGAATTAAAGACTTTTTTAGCACTCAAAAAATTACAAAATTTAGGCCGACATATTTTCACTTTGCTTCTGATCGGGTGCTACGCGGCGGGGCCTGGGAACTGCTAAGAAACATCCAAACATCTAAACAGATAACCTCAAAGTCGAGATCTCATGTCAGAAATTGGTAGCCGCCCGGTGTGGGCAGTAATAATATGAAAGGGAATAGTGCTAGTGCGTTAAGTTTTATTTTAGCAGAAAGGATTTAAATCTGAAAATGGCCGATGTCAGTATGTGCTTTTTACAGATTCTCAAGAGAGGCCAATATCTTCCCAGAGGAGCCCCAAGAAATTGATTGGCAAGAACTTATCGCACTTTCTGAAGAAACCAAAGAAAACCAGGAATTATGTAAGTGTTTTAATTCCATGTTCTTGTTGTTGTTTTTGTGCTATCAGGGTGATATGGACTTAACTAGCTCCCTTGCAAGAACGTTGAAAAAGAGAGAATTGAAAAAAGCTGATTAGGAATAAATTAGGCACGCTCACTTCATCCACGGATCTGGTCTAACAAAAGAATGAAGCATAAAATATCTTTACAATGGTCAATTTACCTTCTCTCAACTCAGTTGGTTTCAAATTAGAGTATTAAGCCGTACTTCAAGTGACTATAACCTATTAATTAAAAGAACACATTACTACAAAAACTTCGACAAAATTTTGCGTTTTAAGCAAAACAAGACGCTATGGGAGCGTATACTTGGGCATCGTTAAATTTGCCGTATTTTTTAAAATTATTCGTGTGTGGGTGTGTGTGTGTGTGTGTGTGTGTGTGTCTGTGCCAGGGATGTGTGAGTAGTGCACTTGTTTTGTATATTAAACGTGTTTGGTACGATAACGGCTGTAGCTTATGAATCATTTTAATTGGTTTGTGGTAGAACTTGATATGAAGTAGCATAAAATATTTTGTTGGAAGGTTTAGGTGTTGCAGCGAGATAGTTGTGGTTAAAAAGGGATCATGTCCTTATTACGCGGGATGACGTAGTCAGCCAGCGTCTTAAATTCGGGACCGCATTCCTTTCGTCGTCTTGGGAGTCAAAATTACCTTGTTTTTTTAACTTTCCCGTATCCCGTGCCCGTCCCGAAAAAATGTGTGATTTTTATTGGCTGCAAATCACGTGCAAGTCAGGTTGGGTTGCACAAGGAGAAAAAAGATACTGCGTCAGCAAAGAAGGGAAAAGTAAGCTTACAGGGTAGAGGAGGATGAAGACTCAAGGCTGGGCTCTAGATCTAACGGCGCAAGACTTGGCCTCGGGCGACTGAAAATATTGTCTAGGTGCCCCAGCCGGGCGACTTGCTGGTGTTGGTTTCTTGATTTTGTTGATTTACAGTGAAAAAGCTAAGAATGTCTAGAATTTATTACTTGCGAAATCGTAGCTCGCTCGGTGGCTTCGCGACCCAAAAAACGAACGCTCCGCTCGCTAAGAAACTCTTGAGGTCGACTTAATAAGTAGCAGTATCTAGCATGTCTATCAAAAAGCTTTAAGAAAGTGTTGTTAAATCGGACAGCGGGCAGGCGTTGATGTTCAAAGGTCGTTTCACGTGAATTCACATGTAACATAATCCTTGACTATGAACGTGACAAGCTGCACAGTTTTCGATAGTAACAGCTTTTCATAATAACATTGAAATTTTTCCTTCAAATTAGGATGGTTCATTAGTTAGTTTTTCTAAACAAATTGTTACGTTTGCTCTGACGGGTAAAGTACGGTCGGCGACGCAAAACAATAGTTTTGTACTTAGCAAAATCGCTGAATAAACACGGGAGTCGCTCTTTTATGTTAATTAAAATATTTTTACCTTTTTTTTCACTCCTGTGTCTGCGAGGCTAAAACATAACTAAGATTGTTGTTCCAGTAAAATACGATGTATAAAAAAGAAAACAGACGACTATTATTGTGATTGTTTCAGAATCGGGTATAAATCTATAAAATCCCCCATTGTCTTTCGTGTCGTGGCAAGGCTTTACGTATCACGTACTAAAAATTAATACACAAAAGCTCATTTGTCCTGAGCATTTCACCGATAATATAGAAAGAAAATACTTCCGTTCTGCGCTTAAACGACGACTTTACAACGAGATTGTCTATTCAAAAGAGATAATAGTTTTGGGGCGGCCCGGAGGGGGGACACTTCCGTATAAGAGGCTAATGGGGATGTGCCGCTGGATGGGGGTTGCATTTTCACGACTGGATTAACTATAGTGGGGTTGCATTTTCAAAAGAGTTACTGGAATGGGGTCGCACATTTTCGGATTTTTGGGGTAAGAAAGTCATTCATATTTACGGTTAGCAAACGTGCCAGGATATTTGTAATGTAGGTGAAAAGTAAAGTGTTCTTCATTCAATGAGGCAATTCATTTTTTGATGACCTATTTGGAAGTTGGGATCGCAAAAATTACATATTTGCCCAAAAGTGACTAATATGGGGTCTACAATTGGCCACAGAATAGACTATGATGGGGTAGGGGCTCTGAGAGGCCAACGGCACATACCTAGCAAAAATTAACCCAAGTAACCCCCCGGGGGGCGCCGCGGTTTCGTTGAAATCATAACAGTTTTCCTGGAAAGCTCCACGGGATCTCAGTCAATCNTAACATAATCCTTGACTATGAACGTGACAAGCTGCACAGTTTTCGATAGTAACAGCTTTTCATAATAACATTGAAATTTTTCCTTCAAATTAGGATGGTTCATTAGTTAGTTTTTCTAAACAAATTGTTACGTTTGCTCTGACGGGTAAAGTACGGTCGGCGACGCAAAACAATAGTTTTGTACTTAGCAAAATCGCTGAATAAACACGGGAGTCGCTCTTTTATGTTAATTAAAATATTTTTACCTTTTTTTTCACTCCTGTGTCTGCGAGGCTAAAACATAACTAAGATTGTTGTTCCAGTAAAATACGATGTATAAAAAAGAAAACAGACGACTATTATTGTGATTGTTTCAGAATCGGGTATAAATCTATAAAATCCCCCATTGTCTTTCGTGTCGTGGCAAGGCTTTACGTATCACGTACTAAAAATTAATACACAAAAGCTCATTTGTCCTGAGCATTTCACCGATAATATAGAAAGAAAATACTTCCGTTCTGCGCTTAAACGACGACTTTACAACGAGATTGTCTATTCAAAAGAGATAATAGTTTTGGGGCGGCCCGGAGGGGGGACACTTCCGTATAAGAGGCTAATGGGGATGTGCCGCTGGATGGGGGTTGCATTTTCACGACTGGATTAACTATAGTGGGGTTGCATTTTCAAAAGAGTTACTGGAATGGGGTCGCACATTTTCGGATTTTTGGGGTAAGAAAGTCATTCATATTTACGGTTAGCAAACGTGCCAGGATATTTGTAATGTAGGTGAAAAGTAAAGTGTTCTTCATTCAATGAGGCAATTCATTTTTTGATGACCTATTTGGAAGTTGGGATCGCAAAAATTACATATTTGCCCAAAAGTGACTAATATGGGGTCTACAATTGGCCACAGAATAGACTATGATGGGGTAGGGGCTCTGAGAGGCCAACGGCACATACCTAGCAAAAATTAACCCAAGTAACCCCCCGGGGGGCGCCGCGGTTTCGTTGAAATCATAACAGTTTTCCTGGAAAGCTCCACGGGATCTCAGTCAATCTTAATAAGCGAATTTTCTTTTCAACGTAAATCAAACTGATTAGTAGAAAGAATAGTGCCCTTATTTTT
>CALNXI010000768.1:120145-147762 GCA_942486025.1 Porites evermanni
GTGTGTGTGTGTGTGTGTGTGTGTGTCTGTGCCAGGGATGTGTGAGTAGTGCACTTGTTTTGTATATTAAACGTGTTTGGTACGATAACGGCTGTAGCTTATGAATCATTTTAATTGGTTTGTGGTAGAACTTGATATGAAGTAGCATAAAATATTTTGTTGGAAGGTTTAGGTGTTGCAGCGAGATAGTTGTGGTTAAAAAGGGATCATGTCCTTATTACGCGGGATGACGTAGTCAGCCAGCGTCTTAAATTCGGGACCGCATTCCTTTCGTCGTCTTGGGAGTCAAAATTACCTTGTTTTTTTAACTTTCCCGTATCCCGTGCCCGTCCCGAAAAAATGTGTGATTTTTATTGGCTGCAAATCACGTGCAAGTCAGGTTGGGTTGCACAAGGAGAAAAAAGATACTGCGTCAGCAAAGAAGGGAAAAGTAAGCTTACAGGGTAGAGGAGGATGAAGACTCAAGGCTGGGCTCTAGATCTAACGGCGCAAGACTTGGCCTCGGGCGACTGAAAATATTGTCTAGGTGCCCCAGCCGGGCGACTTGCTGGTGTTGGTTTCTTGATTTTGTTGATTTACAGTGAAAAAGCTAAGAATGTCTAGAATTTATTACTTGCGAAATCGTAGCTCGCTCGGTGGCTTCGCGACCCAAAAAACGAACGCTCCGCTCGCTAAGAAACTCTTGAGGTCGACTTAATAAGTAGCAGTATCTAGCATGTCTATCAAAAAGCTTTAAGAAAGTGTTGTTAAATCGGACAGCGGGCAGGCGTTGATGTTCAAAGGTCGTTTCACGTGAATTCACATGTAACATAATCCTTGACTATGAACGTGACAAGCTGCACAGTTTTCGATAGTAACAGCTTTTCATAATAACATTGAAATTTTTCCTTCAAATTAGGATGGTTCATTAGTTAGTTTTTCTAAACAAATTGTTACGTTTGCTCTGACGGGTAAAGTACGGTCGGCGACGCAAAACAATAGTTTTGTACTTAGCAAAATCGCTGAATAAACACGGGAGTCGCTCTTTTATGTTAATTAAAATATTTTTACCTTTTTTTTCACTCCTGTGTCTGCGAGGCTAAAACATAACTAAGATTGTTGTTCCAGTAAAATACGATGTATAAAAAAGAAAACAGACGACTATTATTGTGATTGTTTCAGAATCGGGTATAAATCTATAAAATCCCCCATTGTCTTTCGTGTCGTGGCAAGGCTTTACGTATCACGTACTAAAAATTAATACACAAAAGCTCATTTGTCCTGAGCATTTCACCGATAATATAGAAAGAAAATACTTCCGTTCTGCGCTTAAACGACGACTTTACAACGAGATTGTCTATTCAAAAGAGATAATAGTTTTGGGGCGGCCCGGAGGGGGGACACTTCCGTATAAGAGGCTAATGGGGATGTGCCGCTGGATGGGGGTTGCATTTTCACGACTGGATTAACTATAGTGGGGTTGCATTTTCAAAAGAGTTACTGGAATGGGGTCGCACATTTTCGGATTTTTGGGGTAAGAAAGTCATTCATATTTACGGTTAGCAAACGTGCCAGGATATTTGTAATGTAGGTGAAAAGTAAAGTGTTCTTCATTCAATGAGGCAATTCATTTTTTGATGACCTATTTGGAAGTTGGGATCGCAAAAATTACATATTTGCCCAAAAGTGACTAATATGGGGTCTACAATTGGCCACAGAATAGACTATGATGGGGTAGGGGCTCTGAGAGGCCAACGGCACATACCTAGCAAAAATTAACCCAAGTAACCCCCCGGGGGGCGCCGCGGTTTCGTTGAAATCATAACAGTTTTCCTGGAAAGCTCCACGGGATCTCAGTCAATCTTAATAAGCGAATTTTCTTTTCAACGTAAATCAAACTGATTAGTAGAAAGAATAGTGCCCTTATTTTTTACCCCCAATTTTTTTTTTATAAAAGATACATAAACAGACCAGAATCTTACTTTTCCATTTAAAAAACATGAAATATTCGGCGGCGTTGCCCATGTTTCTCATATGGCGCGAAAACTTACTTTCATATGACAACATGCGGGTAATTTTTTTTCGCACGCTCAGGAGGTCAAAGGGATGTGATTTTTCATGAAAAAAATGTTCACAAAATTCTGCTTGTCTTGTTAAGGAAATAATTTGTTTAATTTTTAATAAGCTCACTGATTTATTAATTTGGGCGACCAACTTGGAGGTCCGGGCACCCCAGCTAAAATGCTTGGGGAGCCCGAAGGGCCCCCTGAAATTTTCCCTAGAGGACAGCCCTGCAGCCCTATTGTTGAGTGTGGAAGTGCATTTTTTGTTAGCCGGTTATACTCAGAAAACTCCATACAAACCCTTCTAATTTTTTTTTGGGTCGACCCAAAAAAATTTAGAAGGGTTTGTATGGACAATTTGCCCCGAAATGCTCATTTTTGGCAAGCAGGCCTCTTGGACATTGTTCTTTCAGAATATCCTGACAAATCCCACAATTTCAGAAATTTCATTTTTATGACGTCGCACTTTAGTACTCTATTAAAATATGATAAAACATCTCCCAGAATCCTTTGAGGCAATTTTTTTTAAAGCTCTATAACTTTGACAATTTTATACGTAGAAGAATGTCAGACCACAACAAGATAACATTTGCCATCTGGGTAATGAGGTCATCAGTCACCTGACTATGGCCAAATTATCTTTCTGTTGCTCTGACAATATTTCGCAATCGATTTCAAAACAAATAGCATATTTGAGGTTTTGGTTGTGTGGGACGCGAAGCGCGCGCGAGCGCAGCCCCATAGCCAAGAAAATTTCGTAATCTACCCATGCGAGAAATTTTGGTACTCACGTGACCGTCCGTCCGGCACACGATACAACCGTACTCGAATAATATTTCTTTTCTTAATTGCCTCTTTAAACAGGTATTTCTTGTAATGACGAAAACCACCGGGCCGAGTGTGATGTAATCATTGATACAGGCTATCTAGGGGATACTGAGACGTCTTCCAGTACAATGTCATCGCCATCACGTTCTGATTCTGAAATTGATGATACAGGATTTTGTTTTAAAGGTAATAGTTGAATAGCGTTTCTTAAAATGCTGGTTTAATTTTGCTTATTTATTTGTTTTTGAACATGCATGGACTGAATCTTGTTGATAAACAAAAGGACTTTTAGCGGCATTCACTCTAAAATTTAGAAATGTGTACCGCCGCAAAGGGCTTTCACTGTCACCAACACGTTCTTCAAGGCAGTGAAATTCGGAAAAAGCCAGCGAAAATTCCGAGCTCTAGCCTAGAATCGAACTCATGACCCTTCAAAGGTAACGATAACAGTTAAAAAGTAGCTTTCAATTCACTTACCCTTTATGGTAAGATTTGTTTAATTATGTTCTTGATTTTAGCATTAATCTGGTTAGCAGCTACTAGTACAGTCGACTCCCGTTTTTGCGGACACCCTCGGGAGAAAGGTTTAGTGTCCGTAATAGCGAGAGTCCGTAATAGCGGGGTACGAGAGAGGAAAATTGTTTTCTCTTTAAAACTTATGAAGTAATATGTTAAAGTCCCAGAAGCATTGTAGTTTCGACAGTTCTTTATTTCTTTTAACTATAGATCTAAATACGTATGCTGTATTATCACTTCCAAGCTCCTGCAATGACAAGGGATACATAAGAAAGGGCTTAAAAAACCAATAGGAAACTCCTTCCGTAACGTGAATGGCTAAAATGTTAACTTGCTGTCAAATAAAATGTTTTTTATTGTTCTTGGCAGCTCTTTTATCGTAGAAATGCTGCACAGTGTACTCAGAACAGAAACCTGTCTAACGACTTTTGACTTTGACAGCAGAGTGTTAAAATAACGCAAAATGTTTGTAAGCTCTAATGGCAATGTCTTTTCTCCCTAAAATGTTTTACAGCAGTCATTTGTTTACTCTTTTACAAAGAAGCACTCGATAAAACTTTGTGTTATTTTTTCCTTTATTGTAACGTCGCTTTATTCTGTATGTTATGTGAGTCAGGATTTTTGACGAAGTACTCAAGCGTCCGCTATAGCGAGAGAAAAAACAAGTGGAATGTCACGCTTGGGGGGAGGAAAGTGTCCGCATTTCCGTAATAGCGAGAGTCCGTAAAGCGGGAGTTTGTTTCAGTCATTTCTTAATGCGTTTCGCCGGGGTGCTGGCTCTTGTCCGCATTAATGGGGTCTCCGTAATAACGAGGTGTCCGCAAGGCGAGAGTTGACTGTAGTCGGTAAACACTTAATCCTATCGATAATATTACTGTGGGTAAAAAGACCATCAAGACTAAACTCTTACATTACAGTGCGGACACTCAAACCGGGACACTTGGAAGAAGATAATAAAAGATTCTCAAGTTTTTTTGCCGACGGACCAATAAAATTCAAGTATTCAACTATGCAACCGTTGAAACCTTTTTAAAAACCGTTTGAATTACCTGACGACTCAGGAAACAGCCCTCAAATTGATGGATGACCTGGGAAGTTATTGGCTCGTATGCAAAAGAACTTGAGGATCTTGTTTTCACAAAACGTTGTGATTGGACAATGTTCTTCCAAGTGTCCTGGTTTGAATGTCCACATTGTAAGTTTGAACAAAGCATGCAGATTTGCAGTTATTTTTACCCATACGGGGATTAGTGTGTTGTGAAACTGTATCTCTATGATCTGCAGGTTATCGGTTGGTTCTTATAAACAGAGACTGAAGTGGCAAGTAAAAAACACATTTACTAGGGTCATGTCTGACACATGATTTTAAAATTTTGTATTCTTTGCAGCTCCCAAGGAAATAAAAGCACGAGGAGAAAGAGCGCAGCTTATTTATCAACGTGCTCTTAGAGATGGAGCTGTTAATGTTCAACGAACTCGGATATTGCTTATTGGTCAGGATAGGGCGGGGAAAACAAGTTTGAAAAAATCTCTCATTGGTCTACCATTTGATCCTAAAGAAAATAGTACTGAAGGAATTGAAGTGGATCCGTCAATCTTTCAAGTGGATGGTCATGAAGTTAAGAACTGGCAGCCTATTGATAAGAGTGAGCAAGGGTTGTTGGGCTGTTCTGAAGATGTGGCACAGAGGGTGGTGGAAAAGCTTTGTATTGTAAGTCGCTATCCTCGGTTTCGGGAGGAGGAAAAAGGTGCAGAAAAACACGACAGTGACCAGCTTGCAAATGAAAACTATAAGAGTGGAACAATGGTGGATGATACTGATGGTGAAAAGAGAGACGATTCATTTTTGAATCAGGTTTGTCTCCAGTTATATCCTCGCATTTGTATTGCACTTATCAAAAAAAGAAGTCATCATCACACAAATCGGAATATTTTTGAAACCGTATATTATTGATGACATGAATCGGGCTTCCGCTCACATGAAAGCCAGTGAATCCGCTCACCAAAACCGCATCTTATTGAAACCGCTCTCTGCAGTGGTTTTCTTAATTCCGTCGTTTGCAGTCGATCGGTTGTTTGGTAACTCTGAATCTGAAAAAAGAATTTATTCTTTGAGAAAAGTGTAGCAAAAGTCTTGAATTTAAGGTAAAATCACATCTTTTGGAAAAGTTGTCTTTTTGCTTCGTGTAAATAAGTAGCAAGGTTACTTTGTCTATCTGATGATTGAGATGTGTTTGAATTCGAAAAGTTTCTTAGAATAAAAGTAGCTGAATAGTATAATGCGGTTTCATAAACTGTCAAACAAGACACCTTTTGCATTTTTTATGCATCAAATTTCCCTACCAAGCATCAAACGGGTTTGCATTCTTGAATACTCTTAGACTGCGAGCAGTGTGTGTGTGATCTAGAATACTATACTTGTTGGTACACATTTACGCTATGATGATGCTTTTGTGTTTGAGTTGGTTGGTCTTATTTTAGATAAATAGTATTATTGTCTTTTAGAATTTCAACAGTTATAGTTCTCTCTCTTTTTCTGCATGGTTCTCTGTTACAGGTCTATGATCAAAAAATGGATAGTGTCAGTGAACCGCCATCATCAGAGCCTGAACATGAGTTAATGATTGATACTACTTTACCTTCTGACGAGATAGAAAAACACGCTGAGAAGTGGATAAAGTGTGTAAAAGGTAAAAAAGCTGTTACCGAAAAATCCGTCCGTCGCATTGAACTGTGGGATTTTGCTGGACAACAGCTGTACTATACGTTTCATCCTGTATTTTTAACATCACGTGCAATATGTATCTTGGTGTGCAACCTCAACAAATCATTGCATGAAGTTGCTCAACCCTGTGTGAGACAAGGAAATCATAACTTCACGTTAGACAACCCAAATGGGGAAACAAATTTGGACAATCTGCTATCTTGGCTGTCCACAGTGCATGGCATCACACAGATGCGAGGAGAAACTTGTGATGACGCAGAAGGAAAGCTGCCTCCTCTGCGTCCCCCTGTGATCATTGTAGGCACGCATGCTGACAAACCATTTGAAGACATTACAACGATGAAATTAAGAATACAGAAGGAAATTGCTGGTAAGGACTATGAAGGACATGTAGTGCAGCCCATCTTCAGCATTGACAACACTTCAAAATTAATTCAGAGGAGGTTGAAAAAGGTTTTCAGGAAGGATACAAACATTGATGGCATCCAAGAGCTAAGAGACAAAATCATGGAAGTGTTGAGCAAGGAGCCATACATGAAGGAAAGCATACCTGTGAGGTAAATAAAGTGAATAATAGACCACAGATGTCTTTTGCCGAGAATTTCCATGTTAATCAAGGGTTGAGGTTTGGAAGCATTAAAAATATTATGGGCATACATGTACATATACACCGTGGGCCTTTGGTCCAGTCCTTATGGCATTTTGCTTGCACGCATGTCTAAAGAATAAAGTTTTATCGGTAAATAGTTGGCTACGCAGGGATGCAAAATCCTCGTATAAGATACCTAGAGGCTGCCGGCACATCGTAAGTCCTTCACTTAAGTTGAAGGGAAGTCTAAAGACATTGTCAGTAATACGAAAAAAAAAAAAAAAAAAAAAAAAAATGGCGACGCAGGGAAGGAAAATCCTCGGATAAGATACCTAGAGGGTGCCGGCACATCGTTAATCCTTCTATTAAAATGAAGGGAAAGCAAAAAAAAATTTTAAATAAAAAAAAAAAAAAAAAAAAAAAAAAAAAAAACAGGTGAAACACGCGAACGCAGAAAGATTACCTACGTCACTCAAAAGCTTCCTAATATGTGATGCAGGACTTCTCTATTGAGATTTAATTTATTCCAATGCATCAATTTAGCCAAGAACAAAGCCAAATAAAATTTAAACCAAGCATGATAATGAACCACAGAGTCACCCTATATCACAACGTTGCTTTACCTTGAAGGAAATCGTTAAAGGAAGGGTTTGATGGGATGCAGCTTTGTAAAACATTTAATAGGATCTATGATTAAATGTTTCTATGATTATCATGATCATTGGCACATCGCAGCAACTAGCTAAAGTATCTCTTAACAGCCTTCGTGTTGGGACTGCAGCTATCACTTCTGTGTCGTCTGCAAGGAACTTGGGCTCATGGTTTGATTCCAAGCTGACGATGGTAACCCATATATCAAAAACATGTAACTCTGCCTTCTATTATTTGTATAATCTGAGACGAATAAGAAAATATCTATTTAAAGACAGCACTTTAAGACGTTCAGGTCCCTAGGGATCCACTTGACCTCGAACGAAATACTATGATGGAAGCAAATTTGAAAAACAACTAGGGCTAAATCCTGGAGATCGCATTTGCTGCTGCCGTCGCGGAGAATGGATTCGACGTTGTGGTTGTCAGAATACCAAAAAACCTTGGAATTAGACAAAGGGCTCGCGTAGGCTAGTAAACGTTAGTAAGGCAAGACAAACCGCTTTGAGGGCTCTCCAAGTCGATCTACGAACACTTTCCGACCAATTCTGATGAAAAATCAGCTCAGGTTCAGACTCCACTTAAGCGCCGCAGCCTGCCGGAATCGGAAGCAGGGCGTAAGAAGCTAGGGCGTTGAAACGCTCATACGCGCTCTCTGGTTCAGCTGTGATGTGGAGTAGGACTGAAACTAGTTCGCCTTTCCGCTCTCGATCTGCCGTCAGGGCAAGAAAAATGGCGCCGTCTAGCTGGAGGTAGGTTCGAATTTATTGCTTTATATCTTTAGATCGCTGCAATCTATAATCAGATTTGATATTTGTAGTATTTCTATGCGATATACAGACAATGTTGAGGTGATATTTTATAGTTAGTCTTATAAGTTAAGGTGTTTTTTCGTCTATGTTTATGCAGTGTCAACGTGGCCTATCGAGTGTTACAGGTTGAAGGTCGCGTTTTATCTTGCCAGTCAAAACCAAATAATAATAAACGGCTGTGCGTGCAAATTTTTAGAGTGAACTTTTATGAACCTTCAAGGTTTTTTAACGACTTTGACTTTTTGACGACTTCATAATGGCGATAGCAAGGTTTTTTTGAGTGTCCGTTTAATAGCGCATAGTTAGTAACTAATGGTTAGCGTTGAGCTTGTTAGTAAATTAAAAGATTTCAATTGCCCAATTTAGCGATTTTGCATTTTTCAATATACACTAAGATGGTAAATAATTTTTTTTAGTTATAGAACCGTGACCCAAGAAGACCAAGAAGGTTCTCGTTACTTTTAACGTTTTGCTAAATCTAAAGGTTGTATTGTACAGAAACAGAATGAAGCGTATGGAGAAATTTTGCTTTAAATCCCCACAAAGATTCCCCTGTAAAATTAAATCATACAATGTGCTTTTTACAAAAAATTTATGATTTTTTGCAGGACAACAGTAAGTGCCCGGCCTGAAAAGACTACTAAAACACACACTGAAAGATAAACGAGTTCATAATACTGATAATATGAAGAACATGAAGAGGTCTTAATTTGATTGCAAGTAGAATAAAATTAGACTGAGAAGCATTGCATTTTTGTCTTCAGAGGCTTAAGTGTGGTGTTGCACAAACTACAGTCAATTCTCTCAGATGAACACTATTGGGACTGGCACAAAATGTCCGTATTAATGGACAAGTGTAACTTTTATAGAGAGTAAAATAAAATTACTTGGAAAAGTAGTAGAGACCAACTCGATTTCGTGGAGGTGCCTTATCAGTTTGATTGCACTACTGTTTACATTTATATCACTTTTGGTTAACAATATTTCTAGTATTATTTCCTCTCTCTTAATATTATATAAAGTAGTTACAAGGAAACAGGAAAGTACCGTAAAATTCCAAAAATAAGCCCCGGGCCTTGTTAAAAAGTTTCCGGGAAAAACTCCCCGAATAAAAACCTCCCCGAATATAAGCCTCCCCGAATAGATGCCTCCCTTTAAACGCAAAGTTTTAGCTAACCCCCAGTCTTATAGTTGAAAGTAAATTTACCGTTTTAGCTTTGTTTTACTTTGTATTTGACGGCAATTTTCCAAGAACAAGCCCCCGGGGGGCTTATATTTGGAGGGGCGATTGAACGGAGGGTTTTTTGCGTTACCAGTTTGGGGGGCTTATATTTGGAGGGGCTTATACACGGAGGGGCTTATTTTCGGAATTTTACGGTACTTTGGAATCAAGTTTGATTAAGCCTGGCTGCAGTTTCTTAAATTTAACCAAGAGTAAAATTAAATCATACTGGACATGAAGTATACAAGTGTGCTAGGGTTACTGGTCACACTAACAAGTTTGTTTTTCAATGGTTTAATAGCTATTACAGGTCATTTCTATTTCATTTGTGCATAATTCTGTATTTCTTGTTTGCAATATACTTTTGAATTTGTATGTTGTACATGTTTTATCAGTGTGTTTTATGTTGTATCTGTAAGATTTATCTCCTAGCAATGTCTGGTTTTAATGTAAGACTAGTGAATGTTTAAATTCTTTTAAATTCCTTAGTATGTCTTGCATGGGTAGTTTTCAGTGACCATTTCATTACAAAAAGCTGGTATTATCAAACAAAAATATTTGCTTGGCTAGTTATTTGTGTTCTCGCGACCTCTTTGTTTAGTTTTTCAAGGGCAGTGAATTTTATTTTTTTCACATGCAAGATAACAAATAATGATGATTTTATGACATTTTAAATTTACCCGGAATTTAGTTTTCACAATTTGTCCAACTGTAGTGCGTAATATTGGAGTTAGTTAGAGAAGAATACTGATGTGCACCAACAAATCCAAACTTTAATAGTGAAAAAAGATCATCTGGCCTTGAAACTGGGCAGCAAAAAATAAGTGCCATAGCTGATGATATTAAACTAAAGTGGAGAACCGATAATATTAGTCTAAAAATAATGTCAGTTCTATCATCTGGGTTGTGATGCCACTTTCTTACCCAGTCACGAAATTTACTGGTCACGGAGGTGGAACTATATTCAATACAGATATTTGTTCGCGTGGGAAAAGTTAAAAAAAAAAAGAGGAAACGAACGGGAGAAAAAATAATTTGGTCCTTCGCTATTGCTTTCAGCAAATGAATGCCAAGGGATAATGGCTAACGTCCGCTGGATAATCTCTCTGACGGTTCAGTATAATGTCCGCCATCTTGGTTTGTCTCTTTGGTAGTACCCAGACCCTTGCATCACAGCTAGATCGCTCGACCCCGCTAGTTTCAACGCCCTAGCTCTTACGCCCTGATCGAAAGTATCGGAGAAGCCGGAGCTTACTCTCACTGGAAGCGAACTGGAACCCCCCAATAAATTTTGCCGTTGAGAGCACTAACATTGTTCGACCAAAATTCAATTTCATACAAAGAATCAACGGGCAGGAAAACCTCGCTATCCCAGGAAACAGCTGAGTAAACAACTGAGAAAAGAAATCGGGCCGTGATACACGCCACGGACCCCACGTAACTCGAGAGGGAAATAATTTGACCGGTTACACACGGGACGCGTAGAACGTGGACCATGGAGGAAGACTTGTATGAAGACAAAGCCGCCAGGTCGTGAGACAATTTAGCAATGCGTTCATCCGTGGCTCTAATACTTCTATCGAGAGTGTTATGTTGAGATGAACACGAAGCCACGAGAAAATTTGAACGGGCTCCCACAGGGACTTTTCCTCATTAGGAATTCGAACAAAGCCAAACTTAAGCAAATCGGCATGGACAGTCCACAAACTGTAAATTTTGTTCTGAACGCGATAGGCTCCTCCTCCTAGACCATAGTCAAGAAAAATGGAAATAGGGATACCTTGGCTTCTTCTTGATTTCTGAAGCGGTTTGAGGGAGGCTGACAAGAGCCCGAAGGGAAGCACGCAAAGTAGAAAATACCTAAAAATCCCGGTGCCGAGATCCCAGGCGAACCCAAGGAATTTCCGGTGATCAGGGAAAATTACGATAACCGGACTTGAGATAGAATATGAATAAATAAAAACCTATCTCAAAAATTTAAGTGGCCATGGACAAGTCTTCGGACTTGAATTTCTGTTTGTAGAAAAAAGTGCAAACGTGCCAAAAATCCAGGATTAACCTTTATTAGCCGGAGCGGCGGGTCAAACAGAAAGCAGGTAAATGATAGCTGGAATGCAAAAAATTTTTAAAAGGAGGTTGAAACTGAGAAGCTCATTAACAGCTACGGAAGCAAAAGAACTGTAAACACGTGCGGAGGCATTGTAGGTTTTGTAAAAAAGCATAGAAAGCTGGAAGAAGGGAATTTTGTAACTAGACTAATAATATTAAAAATGAACCGAGAAACTAGCAAAGTATGCTAGAAATAGAGTGTTTTCACTCACGTGGCCAGCGTCTATGCAAATGCGTTGGAACAAAAGAAAGCATTCGCATAAGAACAGAGTTCAACTCCCACAGGATTGGTTTGGGACACCAACATGGCCGCCGTTTCATTGTTTTGGGACACCAATATGGCCGCCGTGACGTCATATGAAAACACTCTATAGATAACTATGAAAAATCTTCCCCAAACTGAGGGTTGAATAGAAATATCAACGGTACTCTCAGAGTTCTAAACCGCGCCTAAAACTGGCGTTGTGACGGCAGAAGAAACTGGTATAACATCGAGACAATCCTGATCCGTATTACGGCTTACCGCCTCAAAAAATAAATTACTAAATTAGAATAGACTGCACCTGATTGTTGTCCTTGGTCTAGCCATTTAGGAGTTTTGGATGTTTGCTTGGCCATCGTCGGGTAACAGGCAAAACAGGTCCCAACACTGGGTCGACGAGAAGTCGAACAACGGGAACGTTTGACATAAGAGGCTGGGGTTGCATCTGTGAACTTGAGGTGGACGCCGGCGTTCCTACTGGCGAGGATCTGTTGTTGAGAGTTGAAAGAGTGGTCTTCTTCTTCTTACGGGCCTAGTGCGCTACACGGGCGCATAATTCTGTAATGTGGATCCTTTGAAACTGGTCTTCGTTTGCCTTCTTCTTGAACTTATGTGGTTCGTTATACTTTAGTTTCTTAATTTCTTTCATCTGCTGCTCGGCCAAATATTCGTTAGCGCGCTTGATTTGACCAACGGTTTCTGTTAACAAATCTTTAAACAAGTCCATAAACTGTTTGTTATTCTCCCGAATGAGATCGGACACTTCATCTTTGCTGACAGATACAACGCAAAAAGAGCCGATAAGAACGTTAAGAAAAATCAAAGAGAGGTTTGTTCGTAAGCCTAGATGACGTACACGTGATATACGCAGCCTTGTATACCCCCGATATGGCTACCCATAGTGGACCCGGCCCAGTACCCAGGCCCTGTTGTATCTCGTGTCGTCAAAATATTTATTTCTGCCTTCTTCGCGGACTCATTCGTCAGAAATAACATTTTTATTTTATAACAATGGTTAGTGCACGATCTCATCATTTATTTTATAGCATCTCCTTTGCCACAGTTTGTCTCTTTGTTCATATTATTCACAACTGCTTGCGGTGAACAATCGTTGAAAGGTTGGCAAACGCAGCTGGAGAATTTATTCAACCTTGCATTTGACTGTTAGTAATGATCTTCCTTGACACGTGAACAAACGGTTCTCTATTTTTTTCGGAGGGAGGTTGGGGTGAAGTGGGCTTGCTATTTTGGGGATTCCTTAGCATTAATTATTATCTTTTTTAGCGGTACCTTCTGGACTTATAAGTGGCCACATTTTGTGACGTTACATTCGGGGTCCGTTGCTTTCGGAATTTTACGGTAGATGGCAACAATAAATTACCTGAGCCCTAATACCTAAATAGTTGCCCCTTAAATCGTCAGGACTTGTAGAATTTATATTTGAACCACTCCACAACGGCCACTTTGGGGACAGAAGAAAGTAGCCGTTGTTGAGAGGTTTAAACAAGAGTCAATGTATGGACTGCCGCCACAAAAAAGTGGCCGTTGTAGAGAGGTGGCCGTTAGTGGAGGTTCGACTGTAGTTAGCTTATGTGATTATGTTTATCTACCTGTTTTAGACTGCGTGTAAACTTCTGCACGTGAATCGCTTTAAGTACACCGCCCGATGGCACGAAAACTTGTATTCATCTTTTTATAATCTAGGTGGCTGAACTTTGAAAAGGTCGTCATTACTTTGCTGTCCAAGAAAGTTTACCATTTGAACTTGAGGAAACTTCAAACCTATGTAAGGGACAACTGCTTTATAAATGACGAGGAAGAGTTCACTACCATGTTGGATTTTTACCATGACCTGGGGATAATTATCAAGCATTGCAGCACAGTCATTCTCAGTGCTGAGTGGTTAATAGACCTATTCAAGCAGCTGATACCTATTCCACAATTTGATGACACGGTAAGGTCCGAAATACATTCGGTAAGTGTTTTCAAACCAATTCGGCAGCTTTCTCTTCTAGCTCTTTTTATATATTTATTTGACACACAATAGTAAAAATACAACAACAAAAATGTAAGATAAGTAGCAAAAGGGAAGTGGCGAGGAGACCTAAGAGAAACTATAAAAAGCTTCTTGGAGATTAGGCCTCCTCGAATTACGGGCTTTAGTTGCTTAGATCAATTCAAGCACAAGATGGCACAAAGTCTTAAGTTGAAAAATAAACCCTAACCCTACCCTTTACAATGTTCTTAAAGGAAGAAAGGGAACGAGAGTTGATAACTTCGTTGTCAAGTGAAGTGAAAAAACTTGGGATCTTGAAAAAAGGGAATTTTCTTAGTGTTTGTTCGACAATAGGGTAGACGGTACGCCTAGGAATTGCTAGTATTGTTACAAGACTGGTATTGATATTGTTTTAGGAAAAAATCTTATGTAACATGAATATATTGGTGACGATGGCCATTTAATTCAACATTGCATTCTGCTTGCAAAACAGCTTCTTATTCAGTCCAGTGCTAAACCACGAATACCGCGGATGTTCGAGTTTATCACATCCTCGGAGACCCAGGGGCAGATAGCGAGGGCGATGGAAAGTCTATTCGGACGGAAAAATAAGGCACGAAGAAAAGTAAAGAACGGCGAGAAGAGCCCCTGGGGACAATGTCTTACCAGACCAGTTCCAAACGGTCGCCGCCGTTCTGGCTTCTGATTGGTGCCAGAAAAACACAAGTTTTCACGAGGGCGATGGAAAGTCTATTCGGACGGAAAAATAAGGCACGAAGAAAAGTAAAGAACGGCGAGAAGAGCCCCTGGGTCTCCGAGGATGAGTTTATCAAAAATAATGGTATGATCTACGGCCTCAACTGCTTTTGAGAGATCACGAAAAATACAGACATCTTCTGAAAAACCTTTTAAGAGCGTGTCTCCGTAAGAGCCGACCAGTGATTTTGGATCGAGAAATATATTTCCCTTATATTCTGGGATATTAAGGCCTCTACCTAAGTAGTTCCAAAAATGCATTTCGTTTGACCGAAAATGCGATATATAGCCTTTGAAACTGCAAAAATCGCCAACATTGGCGGCGCTATAAAAAACAAACACTTGGCTCAAGAAGCCCGATTTTCTTTTTAATAAACAGATACACCACTCTAGATTTCCTAGCCGTATCACAGTTCCGAATTATTTATTCGTTTTAACAGACTTTCAAAAAAGTCCTTCGTCGGATTTCAAATGGCGCGGGACGTAGAATCTTTTTTCTGGCACGTGTTATCGGCCTTCCATCAAAACACGAAAATAGCTCAACTTTGAGGGCAGTTTTAAAAAGTGTGGCACCTGTCTGAACTTTGCTATCTGTATTAATACAAACTAGAAATGATAGTAAAATATAAAAAGGAATAAAATTTTGGTGCTCTTTACGTTTTGGAACTTGACCGCCCTTTGAGTTTCCAGAAATTTCGAAGACATGATAATAAACGAACACTTGCTTTGTTATTCTTCTCCTTTGACTTCTCTGTTTGTAATGTCCTTCTTGGTTTGTAAGGGATACTATTGTGCCTGAAGCAATCGCTTTTACTATAAAATTTTTGTTGTTTTTTTTCACATATGTCCTCCAACGGTTTTTTTGTCTTGTTTGTGATAAATGTAAGGGCACGCGTTAAAGGTCGCGAGCGTGACCCGGTTGTTTCGTGACATTCAAGTTTTTTCCTCTCTTTGCTAGATGTAATTGCCTTTGAATCGCCATACATCGATAAATTTACTTCTTCAGGTTAACGTAGGTGCATTGACAAAATTGGCTTAACACATTTCAGCCAAGAAAATCGAGAATCTTTTCGAGATAAAACGCTACTAAAGTTCCTTCCAGACCCCACTGTTCGGCGGAAAAAATTGGACTAAACTAACACTTCGAGAAGGAAATGAGGTAATGTTCCCGGTCTCTACGTTGTAATAAATTATAATAAGTTATTTGTTTAGCCTTTTTTTTTTGTTTGTTTGTGTCGTGTCTAAATCTTTATACACATGTGCGGTTATTACTAATACGGCCACTCTTTACTCTGACCACAGGCAGCCCAAGCGCACTATGAGTGAGTTCGGGCTTCAGAGGTCATTTGGTCGGAATATACTAGAATTATTAGTGTATTATCTGATGCCAAATAAATGCAAAAATCTTAAAGATATGAAGTCTTAAGATAACGAAGGTCGATATTTCTTGCATTATAACATGTGATTTGGGCCCTTATTGTTCGAATTTTATCACATGTATTCGAATCTACAACGCTAAGAAAAAAAAATCATGATCACGCGAAATATTGATTAAAAAAGTCCCCTTACCTTTAGTTCATAGCCACTCTGTGTCCTACGACCAGTTTAAGCGCCGTTTAGTCGACTTTCTTTCCATCAAGTACTGAACACTAAGGGCTCGTAATTTTACGTCGGCACATCGAAATAGTCATGATCATCTTCGTGCCAAACCCGAGCCCCGAGCCCCGAGCCCCGAGCCCCGAGCCCCGAGCCAATGTTGGCGATTTTTGCAGTTTCAAAGGCTATGGCGCCGGTGCTGACCGGCCGGAAATTCAAAAATTCGTAAAAAAAATATATTTCGCATTTTCGGTCAAACGAAATGCATTTTTGTAACTATTCAGGTAGAGGCTTTAATATCCCAGAATATAAGGGAAGTAAATTTTTCGATCCACTTCTTACGGAGACACGCTCTTAATCACTCTACATTTTATTTCTCAGGAACCCAGGGTTTCCAAACTCTGGCAGGAAGTTAAAGAAAGCGGTGTCCTGCGCTTGGAACTGCTTCATCATGTATTTTCTAAGTTTCTTCTGAAGGGCGCTGCAAAGGATGACATTCTTGACTTGATGCAACAATTTGGTTTGATTGCAAAGTTTTCACCTTCTAAAACTGATGTAAAGTATCTTGTGCCATGCCAGCTTAGAATGCCACCTGATTCCATTTGTTCCATGGTACCCTCAAGCTCAGACCCTTGTCTTTATGTTTACTTTTTAACTGGTTTTGTCCCTCATGGCCTGTTCACACGGCTTGTTTCTCGACTGGTCAGGTGGTGTTCTGAGGCTGGTCCAGCTCAGTCCCCTACCCTATATCAAAATGGCGCATGTTTTGTCATTGGGAGAAAAGTTATCCATGATTTAGTTCTTACTTGCAAGAAGCAGTTCATAAAGTTTTTCGTCAAGCAAAAAACCCAGGGTCAGAAGATCTCAGTGGAGGAGACAAGTGAGGTGGCGGTGCTGGTGCGCAAGTTTGTGGAGGCAACTCTACAAACTTTGTCACATGATCTTCTCTATCTGCGGGGAGTGCAGTACGAGATTCGTGTCGCCTGTTCGTACTGTCAGCTGGCAGAGTGCTCAGGCCATAATCAGATGGGTTGTACTCATGACGGCTGTCTTCACCTCCTAGAGTTACGACAAGGTGACCCACTTATTTGCAAGAGGAAACCTTCAGAGCGGTTACTTACAGATAGGGGAAAGGAAGAACGGTTCTCACAGGTACCAAGTGAGGTAAGTGGTAATAAAATTCAGTCTCTAGTTAATAATGTTGTTAGGTTAGCGCTTCATTTAGATAAACTAAAAGAGAATCACACTGTAGGGGAAGTTAGATACACTCAAGTATTATGTTATTAAATGTGTAGTCGTCTATCAATTTTTTAAGCTCCAACAAGATCTTTTCATGTAAGTTATTAGATTACAAGATGATGCATAGGGTATACCTCTTATGTGGCCAAGCACATGAATCTCCGTAGTGTAGGAAAAAGAGGAGAGAGGAAATGACTAGAAGAAATAAAGTAAAATGAAGTGGGTTTATAAGGTCAATTGGTGCCATGAAAAGGCTGGTTTTTACTAGCGCATAAGCATAAGGACATACGCAAGCGCAGAATGGTATATTTGACTCAATTTTCGATACCAGCTCTCCTCAATCCGACGATAAAGAAGATGGCGGACCAGGAGCCCGCCGTATTGCTTTTGATATGTTCGCATGAGGTCTGGGTCAAAGTGACGTATAATTGGTCCACGGCATTGTGCTTATGCTTGTGCTTATGTCGACCCAGTTTTCACTAGTCAAAGCTTCGACATAAGCATTAGCACAAGCACAGGAAGAACGAACTTGTCCGTTTTTCGTGTGCTTATGCTTATGCTTTTGTCGACCCAGGTTTCGCTTTCTAAAACATGTACTTGTGCTTATGCTTATGCACTAGTGAAAACTAGGCTTAAGAACTTAAATGCTGATACTAGAAGCTCTTAACAGTTGGCTCTGACGAATAATAATATTAATTGTTTTTGATCCTCTCCCCTTGTTGGGCTTTTCAGGGTTAATGAAAAAAATAATTTAAATGAAGCATAACATGGTTTAAAATCCCAACTGGTTGGAGGCAAACCAGTTGGCCATTTACAAGCATGAGCGAGGATTTGAACTGCAGTCAGGTAGCCTGAGAAAACAGCCGACATTTCATGACACCACCACTGGTTCCCCCGCCAAATGACGTCTGAGAAATGAGCGCAGAAATTCCATACTGATGACGCGTCATTACCCAGATCTGGGTGGTGCTTCTGATTGATTGAAACAAATTTCCCACGCGGCACGACCAATCAGAAACACTTCCCAGATCTGGATAGTGACGCGTCATCAATATGGAATTTCAGCGCTCATTTCTCAGACGTCATTTCGCGGGGAAACTAGAGGTGGCGTCGTGAAATGTCGCCTGCTTTCTCAGGCAAGCGGTGAGGGCGGTACTTGATCTCAGGGCCTCCGAATTACGAGTCCAGCACCCTAGCCACTCGATCACGCCGCCTCCTTAAGAATGGTTAGTTTTGAAACTTCAGATTGTGAATTTCGCTACAGATGGAAACTGGCCTCATCGACTTTGTTGTTCAATGAATTTGTGTACATCCTCGGAGACCCAGGGGCAGTCAGTCGGGTGGGAAGAAAAGGCGGGACGAAAGTTTTAAAGTAAGGGCGGAAGAGCCCCTGGGTACCGACTCTCATCGAATTATTTCCAAAAATTCAAGCGGATGCCGGCTCCTGATTGGGCACAAAAAATTCTTTGTATTATTGTGCCCAATCCGCGAACAGTTTCTCCTGAGTTCTTTTCGTGAGTTCGTGCACGACGGCTATTGTCTCGCCACACTTGCTCGGTTCGTTCACCAAGCTTGTGCGTGCAAGGGAAACTTTTATTTTCTACTTTCCAAACCAGAAGCAAAGGAACTACCGATGAGTCGGAAAAACGTTTGGGATGCTATCAGCAGGAGCAATTGAATTTGCCCCGAGAACATTCTGTTTCTGACGGACCACAATGTATCGTAAATAATAGGAAGCTTAAGTTGGGGCGGCGACGAGAAAGTCAAATAAGCAATTAAGCTTGACAAGGCAAAGCAACAACTTTGCACGTGAATCACGCTTTTTTGTACAGTTCTTTGCCGTCAACTGCACGACTACCCGTGAAAATTCCTAATTTCACGTTTTGTGGAGGACGTAAACACGTAATGACAAAATTCATTCTCCTCATGAACTTGGATATGGTTGATAGAAATTTAACTCCAGAAGAGTTCGCTTGCATTTGACATAGTAAGCATGTTGGATTAATCACGATAGAGACTGAAAAAACTCACTTTTTCATGCAACGTTTTCGTGGCTGTCAGCCATCGTGGTATCTTTTAAAAACTCTCTATAAATATTTACGCAAGCCGTGGTCGATGCAAGCATGAATACCTGTTGTAAGCTGAAGCTTGGTGAACGAACCGGACAAGTTTGGCGAGACAATAGCCGTCGTGTACGAACACACGAAAAGAACTCAGGAGATGTGTTCGCCGATTGGGCACAATAATACAAAGCTTTTTTAGTGCCCAATCTGGAGCCAGCATCCGCTTGAATTTTTGGAAATGGTCCGGTGAGAGTCGGTACCCAGAGGCTCTTTCGCCCGTATTTGAAAACTTACCTCCCGCCTTTTCTCCTGACCCGACTGACTGCCCCTGGGTCTCCGAGGATTATTTGTGTATCGTACAGTGTCTATAGTATTCTTAATCTTCTGCGTGCACTGTTTTGCTGTCGAAACTGCGCAACTTCATTGTCATATGGAGCAAAAAGTTTTGACATGACTTATGCAAGGGCTCTTTTTGAAGACATAATTATTGGCCTGCTGGCATAGGAGTTGGTATTTATGACTTCTTTTAATCGTAGGTCGCGTTTTCTTCTTAACATGCTTTTGCCTAGCTGTTTTTGGTATCTTTAATTTGTTGATATCATGTTGTGCAAACTTAAATCGAAATGTCAATTGTAGGCACCCAGGTAGAATTGTCATTCACCATTTTCACATAGGCCATAACGCACGTTGTTTACCCCCCAGAATTTTGCATAACCATTGTGTTCGATTTCTCTTGGAACGACTGTAATACCCAGGAGAAATTGGAAGCAATGGTTATGAAAATTTTGAGGGGGTAAACAAGATGCATTATGGACTATCTGAACATGGTCAATTGTAAAATGCGCGTTCTGTTTTCTGTACAGGAAGCGTATACTCCATCACCTGATACTGCACAAAGTCACCCAGGGCGTTCAATCTTGAAAGTTGCCCTTCTGGTCAATGAGTGGGGGTCGTCTAAGGGTGGCTTGTCTGCAATGAACAGAACACTTGCCATACATTTGGCAAAACAAGCAACGGTAGAAGTCACCATTCTTGTACCTGAATTTGAGTGTGGCGAAGAAGACAAGAGAACTGCCAGAAGTTACAACATTGCCATCAAGGAAGTACAGCGTCGCCCTACCTTCAGTGATCCTTTTGACTGGTTGAGATTTCCACTAAAAGATCTTGACATTCAAGTTGTGATAGGTCATGGTGCAAAGCTCGGTAGACAAGCACAAATTATCAGAAAGTCTCATCGCTGCAAGTGGATGCAGGTCGTGCATACTGAACCTGAAGAGCTGGCAATGCATAAGAACTATGCGAACGCCATTGCCAAAGGGGAAGGAAAGAACAGAGCTGAAGTTGAGTTGTGCCAAATTGCAGATCTCGTTATGGCAGTTGGACCCAAGCTAAAGGATGCCCTCTCGTCCAAACTACGTTCATCTCATCGAGATGTCTTTCAGTTGATACCAGGTTCCTTTGCAGAGTTTTCAGGTGCTAAACATCGTAAACAAGAGAGAGCAAATTTCAAAGTGTTAACCTTCGGCCGCGGTGATTTTGAAGACCTCAGTCTCAAGGGACATGACATTGCTGCTAAAGCCATTGTTGAGCTGCAGGATAGTTCTTACCGTCTCCTCTTTGTTGGTGCTCCTTATGGAAAGCAGGATGAAGTCGCAGAAATCTTACTTCAGACTGGTATTTCAAAGAACCAGCTGACTGTCAGATCATTTGTACAAAACAAGGAAAGATTGAAAGATTTGTTTTGCGAAGTTGATTTGGCCATCATGCCTTCAAGGGAAGGATTTGGGTTGACAGCACTGGAAGCGATGTCAGCTGGTCTTCCCATTCTAGTCAGTGGAAACTCCGGATTTGGAGAAACACTGCGTGGTCTTACTCAAGGCAAGTCATTTGTGATCGATTCTGATGACCCCAAGGAATGGGCAAAGGCAATTGATGCTATCCGTCAAAAACCTCGGATACAGCGGCTTGAGGAAATCCGAAGATTGCGAGAGGTTTACGAAGAGAAGTTCAGTTGGAAAAGACAGTGCCAGCTGCTTGTTGAAAAGATGTGGAAGATGGTTTATGGTTAGTAATCAACCTTATCTTAAATTAAAGAATAAATTATAATTAATAATTAAAATTAGTTGTTTTCAAAGTCATGCTATTTTATGTTCGGAGTGACTGTCTGCCTTTAAAAGTCAGAGGTACAGCAGCAGGCATCAAACAGCAGCAGACCACCGTACCTGAAATGTCATCTCAAGATACATGGTGGTCGGCTGGAAGGTTAGGCCATTACAAGGTCTATTAGACTGACGTACTACGACGTTGCAATCGTGATCTCACTCCTGTTGGGGTGTAGGACTTGGACGGTCTCGCTCGATTCACCTTTGGTAACTGATGGCAAGACAGAGTCACCACCGATCTTGCAGTCCTAGTTTATGGAGTCTTTATGCATCTTACATTTATACTTGCAGTAAGGCGCTACTGCGGAAATCCTTTCTAGGTCAGATTACGTCATCAGATCGAGGGGGCAAACGTATCGCAAAATAGTTCTTTTTTTTTTTGGTCTTGTACAGGCAGGAAGAGTGCAAGGCCCCTCTCGTAAGTGATTTTAAGGACAGTCGCCCAGTATCAACCACCAGAACTTCAAATTAGCGTAGCTCCGCTCTTGATGGCGTGTTACTAAGGTGTTTAACTGTAACTGAACCGGTGAAGGAAAAACAGTGGTAAATGGAGAAGACCGTTGATCTCGCCCAGCACAGGGCTGCCTCAGCCACTTTACTAACAACTGAGTCTCAGATTTAAATAGATACATAAACACTGAGTAGTAGATCATACCTTAGCGATTTTTAACTTTGATGTCGTGACCTTTGTTTGATTATTGTCGAACCTCGGTAAAAACGTACACGGAGGGGATCATTCACAGTGGTCGTATTTAAACGGGAGATCCTTATTAAGTCGAAGCACGAACACCATAAGACTAAATTCCACTAATGATGGGAAATGATCTCTCGGATGAATTGTTCTCGTTTTGTTTTTTGTCACGGATTAACGACTTGATAAGTTTTTTTTTAAACCTGGATTTTTTTAAGCACCACACCTTTTTGACCGGGAATAATTTTGTACTTTTGTTGTTTGCAGGTGACTTGAGGACATTTCACACACTTCACACACTTCAGCAAATCCAGTTAGACGCACACAGAGAGACCAGCCAAACTGAACTGTCGCTGAATTTAAAGAGGATTGCTCAAGAGAAAGGCTTTGTGATTTCTTGTAATCAAGAAGAGGGCAACTGCATGTTTTTTGCTCTTTCAGAACAGCTTGATGTCGCAAAAGGAATGAGAATATCTCATGAAGAGATACGGCAAACCGTGGTTTGTTTCCTTAGAGACAGTCCCACGTTGGTAAGTAAAATATTACCAGTAAGTTTATTATATTTCACGTCGGCTTTCGTAACGGTATTTTACAACTTACATCAACAAACAGTCATAACCTATATTTTAGGGACAATTGTTTTTGAGGACATTGTGAGCCAATGTTGTAAATATTTAACCCCCCCATCCCCCGTCACAGCATTGTGATGAGATACTGTGATCAATGTGAAGAATTTAAATTTTTTCACAACATCGTTAGAACACTTCTTTTGTTCTGCTGGTGGCTATGCTTATTGAACAACTCTGACATTCAAAAGAAACAAACGACTACTTTGACACATTGTACCTGGCGTGGGTAACAAGTGCATGTTGCTATTAGAAATGCGACTTCACAATTTGTGTAATAATTTTGTCCCCAATAAGAACCGCATATTCATGGTCTCCAGATTAGAAAGCAAGAGTTTAATAACAAATAAGCACGGCTGCACCCTTATTTTTTTGTCTTGCAGCCAGATGGAACAGAGCTTTTCCAATTTGTTTCTGGATACTCATCTTGGGATGATTACTTGACAAGCATGATGACAGATGGTACATGGGGTGATCACGTGATTCTCCATGGTGCGGCAAACTGCTTTGAAACATGTATTCACGTGATCAGCAGTCTGCCGCATCATAATGACGTCATAATTTGCCCAGAGTATGATGATAATGGTAACAACCGGCTTATGCTCGGTCACGTGCATGAGCTTCACTTTGTTAGCCTTCTTCCGGTTTGAAGAAACTGTCATTTTTGGGTTTGAGACGCTTGCACGCTGTCTTCGTAAGAATGGTACTTCAGATAGTTGTTTTAGTCGCATTTATTCCTGAGAGAAATATTGCTCCGAGCGAGTCAGGGGCTAGTTCTTGGTGTCTCTGTAGTTATTAATAGGGACTTAAAGATCTAACGAGGAGACGGCGCGTTGCCGTCGTGTCGTTGGATCTTAAGTCCCTAATGACTTCTATCAGAATTTAGCTCGGCTGTTTAACCTCTAAAGTTGAACGCCATATTTTTCCTTTCTCTGTTAGGTTATTAATTTGTCGCAAAGTTTATTACTGTTTGCGGAAAGTAATTTTCCAAGTCTGCCTACCCGTTTTAAGTTGGCCGGAACCTATTTATATGCGTACCTTGATATCACCCCGCATTCAGAATAAAGACAAAGCTTTGGGTAAGAATGCTCTTAAAGGTGGGAGATAGTCCGTCGGCACTCTTCAACTATTTGTGCGTCAAATTTCACAAATGTGTTGAATTTTGTGCAGCGAGTTGTGAATTCACGATTGACTTCAAACTTGCAAAGATATAAACCTTGAGAGCTCTGGGCTTATCTGATGAATGTAGGCAAAAATCTGTGGTATGGTTTCGAAGTTACTTTAATTTTTTGTAGAAACGCGGTTTTAAATAAATGCCGATATCACACACTTTTTACACCTACAAGAAAAAAAATGACATTTTCTTTAAGTTCCACTATTTTTTGTTAAGGATGCCAATAATCACAGAAATCGGTTAAATCGTTCCTGCTGAAAAACGCGATTAAAAAACAACCATCTTGCATATAAATAGGTTCGGGCCACCTTAATTGAGGCCCTGCCGGGGGGTTCCCATGTCGCCCGTCTGAATTTTTTCCTAACGCATTTTGATTTGTCTTCATAGTGGCGTCGTGTTCCCAACGCGCGCACTTCCGGATCCTGTTGAATACGCTCAGTGTGGTTTTTGTACTTAACATATTCTAAAGCAGGCCTGGTTGCCATCTTGAAGGCAGATGCTAGGGTTCAATAGGTCACGTCTGTGGATTGTTATCGATTGATTTCGATCCATGTTGTTGATTTCGTTCCATGATAATTATGATGGACAACTAACTTAAATTCCAGAATATATTGTCATTTTCCTGTTATCCAAATGCTCAATCCTGGTTTTAGTAGTCGCACAGTGATACTCAAAAGAATCTGTGATTTCTGCAACTTTTATCTATCAACTTGTAATGTAATTAGTGTAAGATTAAATAAACTAACGTTTTTGTTTCGTAAGTTAGCTTTGCTTCTTCGGTGAGTCAGTCAGCAGGTTACACCAAAATTTGGTTTACAAAACTGATTTAAACTGGGTCGAGTTCGCATTCGAAGAATCAGTGTTTTATAATCTTTTTAAGGTGGTAAATGGACTTAATAAAACCTAGTTTGTGTGTTACCTAAGTAAAGCAATCAGTTTAAATTGCCTTAAAATCTTGTCGGAACAGCAGTTTCAATTTCGTCGGTCATAATTATTTTATTTTATTAATTTGTTTTTTGCCGTTAAATTCAGATTTTCATTATTTCATCTTCATCTTTTCCGGGTATATTACGATGAGAGAGGACTGGGTTGACATGCTATCGCCTAAAGCTGATGGGAACGTTTTAAAATATTTCAAGTTTAGATAAAGACCAGTTAGCCAATACCCATGGACACTTCTGGAAAGAGCGCCTTATAATTAGGAAACCTATCGCAGTAAAAGCGAGCGAAGATATTAAACCACCAAGTCGTGAAATGTTACAGACGTTTCAGACTCGTATCCAATCTTCTCTCACCCCATAAATAGCGACTGGGTACGAGTCTGCAGACGTTTGTCTGAAAAAAAAAAACCGCCGTGGAAGGGTCAATATTCTAAGTCACCATGATAGCTACCCCAATAAAATGTAACTATATGTACCTTCATAAAAGTGAATGCGGTGGTTTATATGGAATTTTCGCATTTTAATAGAGCTTTCTTTCGTGTCGGCGGTAATTTTGTCCTCGCTAACCCTCCGAATTTAATTATCCTTTAAGTTCAATTCAGTAACAGTTTTCGCTTACTGACTGGCAAAAGAAATCGAAACCAAACCAGCTTTAGCTATAGTTTATAGAGTTCACCAATACTCATCCAAAGCCCAGAACTCAACATTCATTCGACGATAGGGTAACAAAAAAAGTAAAATATTAAGATAAAATCAATAGGCGTTGATGATCCTAAATTTGCCTACGTACTTGAATAATTTTCATCGCATTAACTGGCCAGCTAATTCATGTGTGGAGCTCGGTTACCGGAAAACTGCATTAAATAGAGGTTGAGGGAAAAAAAATAAAAAATAAAAACGAGATCTTATAGGGCCTTTTCCAAGGAACACATCGCAATATTTCCTCAAGGAAACGATGGTAGAAGGGCAGTATGAGATAAAGCGGCCAGTGTTGCCGGTACGTTCATTCCGCCAATCCTTTTTGCGACCACGCTTTGCTTTGGGTTTCAAGTCCGTTCATTTATGGCACGTGTTGCTTTATGAAATGAAGAATGTTCGTATTCACTTTGCTTTCTAATAAACACAAGATTGCTTGGTTCGTTACTTGAACGAACACCATGAACAGCGATTCTCAGTAAGTTATTACTTTCTGTATATAATCAATCCCTTTGATGTATTCAGCGAAAAGGGTTTCATATTTCTTTGAGCTTAAACTTAAAAACTGAGGAAATCAGAGATTTCTCGCGCAAGAGACTAAAATGTACTTACAGACACCTTAGAAAACTCTTACAATAAGGAAACTTCTGTGAAATCTCTTTTAAAATTACTAGCAAAATATTTTATCTTGGTTTTATGATGATCTCTTGATCATGTTTATAGAACCCTTTTCACCTGGTAAAAAAAATAACACTGCCGGCGGGGGTATTTTAACTTTACAGGGTGGCAAAGGGGGTGGGGGGCGGTGTACCTGTTGCTAAAATACTCACAAACCTGTTGTGCGAGAAAATACAAAGGTTGACAGGCCGCACATTTATACGGGGGGGGAACCCTCTGTTAACCGTTTTTTTTTTTTTCGGCTCTAACGAGCATGTCCTTTAACGATTTTCCTTTTTTGTAAGGAAATGATTGGTGGTTCTTTAAAAATTTATTGAAGTTATAGTTGGTTTTGTATAAGATTCCATTTTTTCATTCAAGCTTCCTTTATAGTAGACACTGAGGGCTGGTTTTGTGTCACGAATGACAATATTTCTTTTTCCTCCTTGTTGTTTTGTTTTAGGAGTTTAGACTCCCTTTTATTTTGTGAATTTTATTTCTGATAGCAGGTTTTCTATCAAAGATAGGGGGCACACAACGAGAATATAGTTCAAAACCACTTAAACATAGCATTGTTAAACGTATTTTAGTATTTAAACAGTAGATATAGGCATATTTCTATCCGCTAAAAAGTTTTCATCTGTTCGGATCTCCTAGCTGAAAGTCTAGTGATACGAAAATTATAGGGATCAAAACTTACCTTTTCGAAAATTTCAGCCAAAAAAAGGCTCCCGAAAATTCTAGGTGACCTTTTTAGGGTAAAAATCCGTTAAAAATGGACAATTATACCATTTTTTTAGATGTTCGAAAATCCTAGGAGGGGCAGACAAGCAAGAAATTTTACAACAAATGTTCCGAAAATTCTAGATCTCAAGTCGTCTTTCGAACAGATATTTTCCGAAAATTGACGTTGGGTGCCCCTGAAAGATTGTTGGTAGCGTCCGTCCGTCAAGCGTTTTTTTTTTTTAAATTTGAATTATTTTCCTCAAAGGTTGTTTCTGAGGAGGCTTCTCCTTTGACAAATTCTTTTTTAACATTTGGAGGGTGACACGAGGTGAAATGTGTGTGCAAGAAGCTTTCCGTTTGCTTAAAATGTCTTTGCATCAAGGATAGATTTTTCCTTCAATCTTGTGCCTTTGTATACAACCGTGTCTAAAAATGCAGTCTCAGTGTCAAATGTTTCGGCCGTGAATTCAATAGTTGGGTGATGTAAGCTTGCTTGTTCAATGAAGGCTTCGATGTCTGGTTTACTCATGTCCCATAG
>CALNXI010000768.1:154939-176252 GCA_942486025.1 Porites evermanni
GGGGGGGGGGGGGGGGGGATACTCGACCAATATGTGGGTACAGGTGAGCCGCCGAGGGTTTGAGACCCTGACCCTGTGTAGGACAAAAAAATCCTAAAATACATACTTTGTTTGGGATAACACCCTCAGTTTTATTACCCTGTTAAGGACAAGGAGTAAATGCACACCTTGTTTTAAAGCCATTGCGTTTGTATACTTGGAGTACAAACAAATTCTATCCAGAAAATCAGATCGATCGTGTAGGCAATACCCTGTTTATAATAACGGACAGACTTGTGCGAAATTATGTACCCTGTTTAGAACACAGGTGAAATATGAGGGAGTACCCCTGGAACTGATAATCAAAAACCTCCCATTTATATTATCACAGGTGGCCAGGCCCTTCTTACAAGATCCGTGCAACTGGAGAGAGCAGGCGTGGTTGCTCTTGTGCGAACGTTAGACATCGCCTTGGCCTTCATTCTGCAGCTGCTCTTTTTGGATTATACCGCTAACGTTTACAGCATCGTGGGCGCAGCGCTGGTATTGGGGTGCAATATAATGGTGATTTTAAACCGAGCCGGGCTCACCCCGAATAAGGCCACTAAGAACCAGGGAGGCCTGCCAGAGGAATTGAAAAGTCTTATTGGAACAGTAAAGGGTCAGTTATATGGCAGGAATAATTGAGGACTCGCAACCTCCAAGGGGAAAACAATCTGCAAGGGAACTTTTTCTTGTATTTTAGTAGCCTTTGTAGCAGGCGCCGGTTATTAATTATTTAACAGGCCGCTCGAGGAGAACACTCAAAGGGGAGAGGAAACCTCCTCTCCTTTTCTCCCCTCGCACGTCCTCAAGATTTCTTCCTTCGCCTTTAAAATACCGGCGCCTAGTATTTTAGAGTGTAGTCTTACAGTTGAAATGGAGCTGCAGGCATGTTCTAGACCTCTTTGTACCTTAGGGAGGTTGGGGAGAGAGAAAAAAGAAAGCTTGCGGGGACTATGGGAAGGGGAGGAAATAAAGAGAGGCACCCGCCCTTTCCTCTTCCCATCATCCCCTGCACGCTTGCCTTTTTAAAATTTTTTTAAATATATATTTGGATCCCAGCGATGGCCTATTTGAATAAGAGACGGACAAGCGAATGCTTTGCGCCCGGGGTACCCCCGTATGAAAGGGAG
This sequence comes from Porites evermanni, assembly GCA_942486025.1. Lineage (NCBI taxonomy): Eukaryota > Metazoa > Cnidaria > Anthozoa > Scleractinia > Poritidae > Porites > Porites evermanni. Next base: position 156,094 of record CALNXI010000768.1, read on the forward strand.
AAGGATGCTTTTCGTAAAGCTTTCAATGTATGTATGGCTGGCTAAATTTGTGTTTTATGCGGGGAAGAGGTACCAGTTTATGATCACAAGATGTTCAAAACTAGTAGTAAAGAAAATAAATATGGATTAATTTGACTTCGAGTTATATGTGTCTTTGTTTCTTTTTGCATTGGCTTACTGGCGTCACCTAAATCTCTACAATTGTTGCGTGTGCGCATGCAACAACTGAATCCTGTAATATGAGTAAACAAACTAGGGGAACTACTCCCACGCTCGTGCCGCCCGTCTGTAGTGCTCTTTGCATCCATTGCGGACCTTATTGCGGACCCAACACATCCCTGTCCGCGAAAACCTGGTGCTAGTCGGTTGTGGGAACGCCTTGCGAGTTTTGCAAACAAACATGGATTCCTTTCAAGCCAGGGACAAGAAATGGCTGGGAGTGGAGACTCTTTTACGCGATTTACTAAACCTTATCGATGATCGTGACTCTGCAGATGTCTTATTTCTTGTTGGGCAAGATGAGGTTGCAGTATATGCCCACAGACTGATGCTGGTAGCTCGTTGTAAGCATTTCCGTAATCGCCAAAGAGAGCTATGGTCCTCGAAGTCAGTTCATTCGCAGCTGACCGTGAGAAAACCCGATTTCAGACCCGATGTTTTCCGTGAAGTGCTCACGTTTGTTTACACTGGAAAGGTAACTCTGCCGTAATCTAGTTTTTGAAAGCTAACCGTGGATTCGATCTGTTTGTTTTTCGGCAGATCATGCTGCTATCTTTTAATTGTACAAGTTTAATATATATAAGTACTGCTTGCTTTGTAGATAGTTTAAAATTTGTCTAATTCTACAATAAAAGGGAAAAAAAGCAAATAAAAAACCTGGACACCTGGGCATTGGGCCGGGTTGTTTAAAGCAGAGTTCAGATAAACCAGTGTCAAATTTGAACTCAGATATGAAAGCCAAAAGCAAATTCATTTTAATTCTTTTTATCTATAATTTAATGATAAGGTTATTGTAAATCGGCCTTTGAACAACTGTGCCCTGAAATATTTCAGGAATGTTTATGTTGTTGTGGCCAATGGTAACAAAGTTCAGGAAATGCCTTTTCTTTGGGTACCAGGTTGAGCTTCATAGCCGTACAGCTTTCGAGATGCTAAGGATTGCTGAGGACCTGGAAATAACTGACCTACAGTTAGCTTGTGAACAGTATTTCATGGACAATCTAAGTGTAGACAATGCAGCAGAGTTTTTAGCAGATGCCCTGTCTCTTGCAAAAGGTGCCGGAGCAGGGAGCATGTCTTCTCTTGTGAACAAATGTATTGGATTCATGGAAGAGAATGCTGAGGAGGTGATACATACTGAAGGGTTTCTTCAACTTCCAAAGGCAGCCATGATTAGACTTGTGTCCAGTGATCAGGTATAGATAAACTCAGAGCTCGAAAAAAACTTGAATTCCAGGTTGTTCTTTGAGCAAGCAACTCTCACATTTTGCTTGCCTGGGGCCATTTCTTGCTTGTCTTAGTTAACGATTTAGTTAGCAGATGACCTGCTTAGACCCTTGCCCATTGGGCAGGTGACTTTAAAGGTTACTTGCCCCTGAAGAAAATCTGCTTTTCCCAGACGACCGGACGGAACTTTTTTCACTAAATTACTTGATTAGATCGTATCAAATCATCATCTGAACCTCTGTGTGGGTACCTGTGAGAGTAGATATTTCACTCTTTTAGAATAAGACCTCCATTAGGAGATTACAAATTTCAATTTACCATTGGTTGCATCTAAGCGTGGACAGGAGACAAAAAAACATCTTCTAATAGGTGCCAGACATGACGTGTTTTACCATCAAACATTTGAAGTTTGACAGCCATTTTAACGACTGCTTTAAAAAGCAAACTGTCACACAAAAAGTAAGTTGTTTACTGGTATATGTTTTTGATCAGTGCATTGACTGCTCATATTTCATTTTTCTTAACTCTCAGGCATATTTCTGACTCAGAAACAGCGCAATTACCTTCTTAACATCTAAAAATTCTTGCAAAGAATATTTTGTTGAGTGAAAACAATTCAAGTCGACAACAGTTGGGTACTCCAAGCTTTGAATAATTATGTTTGGCAGCAAAACATGTCATGTTTGCACCCAATTGGAACATGTTTTTTCCTCACATGTACGTGCTTAGATGCAACCGACAGTATTTTGATTGTGGAACTTTGACCTGATAGTTTGACGTGAGGTGTCCTTATTTTTTAACCACACAGTTTGCAGTCTCAGAGGAGGAGCTTTGGCGGGCTGTCCTATCATGGGCAAAAAGAAGTTCAGGTGTAAGCAAACCAACCAATCAGTGGACAGAAAAGGACAATGATAAGATAAGAGAGGTAAGGTGTAACAAACATGTAAGAAATGGTGATATTTAGCTTATCTAATGTTAATAGCTTCCATTGACAGCTTTTATATTTTTATTAAAAAATATTGTTCCTTGTTGTCACTATATCATTTAGTTGTTGATAGGTATATTTTACTTTGATTTGAATCATGTCTGGACATAAAAATAGCAGATGTTAGAAATGTTTTCTTGCTAGTGACTAGTATGGTGAAATATTGGTGACTGGTGACTAATGAATTTTTTTAAAACCTGAATCATTGGATAATCCCTGGATAATGTAATTCTAGAGCTCTGATTGGCCGAGCCATCATGGTATATGAGCCATTAAACCTGATGCTTTCCAAAATGGTAACTGTATGCGTCTGCTCAAAATTAAAAACAAGCTGAAAATCGTTTTTTTTTTACAAATCAAGTCGGGAAGAATTCTCAATATTTTGTGAGCATTTTAAATAAAATGATTATTCCACTCACACTTGTTGGATATGAGATAATTATAGCCAACTTATATCTAATGCGCACTCATGGAATAATAATTTATTGTTAATTATAAACCTATGCCAGTTGCTCAGTCATTGAAGTAAAGCACATCACCCCTTAAGGTTAAATTTTTGTTCTTGTATTCATTCCTCTTAAGGCTCTGTCTGGAGTGATTGAACACATCAAGTTACTGTTGATTGACAGTTCTGTTTATGCCGAGGAGGTGGAACCTACAGGTGTTGTTCCAATGGAGGTGTCATTGGAGAGGTAATTATTCCCAAGTCGTGATTGNGGTTAAATTTTTGTTCTTGTATTCATTCCTCTTAAGGCTCTGTCTGGAGTGATTGAACACATCAAGTTACTGTTGATTGACAGTTCTGTTTATGCCGAGGAGGTGGAACCTACAGGTGTTGTTCCAATGGAGGTGTCATTGGAGAGGTAATTATTCCCAAGTCGTGATTGCATCTTTATTGTTTTACCCCAGCTGAGCCGAAGACACACTTACCTAGTGGGGAGGGCATGAGTGGGACTCATGGGTACCATGTAAGGTGCCCTCCCCACCCTACCCAAGGTTTATCACTGCCAGAGATTATACTAAGTCCCGAGTAGTTCCTTTTACATCCTACTAGTTTCAGTTCATTGAAAGAGTCAATGCAATTTCTAATGAAATCATTCAGAGCACACCTTGCATTGATAGAAATTTTGAGTAAAAAAATAATGAGCTCTTTTTCCTTTTCCAGGTATCGATTTGCAGCAGTCCCCGGTCACTTCAAGAGAGCTGAAGATCCTCGTTTGAGGCCCAGAGCATCTCACAAGTTGTTTCATAACACAAGTCTCTTGTCCAAGGATCATCTGAAGTTTCAAACTGTGTTGAATGTTTGGTTTGGGAATGAGCAGCAGGAATGGCAGCTGCTTTATAGAGCTTCAAAAGATGGATTCTCAGCTGCGTCATTTCATACAAAGTGTGACGGCCATTCACCAACCCTAACTGTTGTTTTAGTAAGTAAAATCTGGAGGGCACCCATTGTGGAAACTAACTGGCCTGTGAGCAAGCTCTTTAGTGTGTTCTGGCGGCAGGGCGGGAAAAGGAAGAAGAGCTTGCAACTCTGGAATTTAAATATCTGCATTGAAAAAGTCAATGTGAAATGTTGATTGGCAGAGATGACACAAGTAATGACATCATTACTCTTAGCATGTGATTTTTTTTAATGGTTGTTTACATTCGCACTCGTTTCCGCTTCGTGCTGATTGGCAGCAATCTGACAGCTAAGTCGATGGGGAGCCACAGGGGAATTGGAGGTGGAATTCAAATTCCAGACATGTAGTTGCAAGCTCTCCTTCCTTTTCCCATCCTACTGCCAGAGTGCCCCAGAGAGGTCGCTCGCAGGCTATGTTCCAAGTGATTTCTATGTCATTTTTTTGTTTAAAATAGCCTTACCTCTCACTGCTAAAAACTGGTGGTAAACATCAGGAATCAAAGATGCATCATATACAGGGTGTCCCAAAAGTTTGTTCCTCTTATTTCATGCACTATAACTTTTGTACTTTTTACATCTATCTTGATTTTTGTTGATGATCAACTGTTATCAGGGTACAAATGGGAATCTGTGTGGAGGATTCAGTGACCAACCGTGGCGCAGTGATATTCCACGTGGAACTTACATGCCTTCTAATAGGTCGGAAAGAATTAATATCTTCAATCTTGTGCATGTTTGTTATCATCATCATCTTCATCATTGCTATTATTTTTTGGAAGTTCTTTCCTCAGCTCTCCTTCTAATGGGTGTTGCTGTAAGCAACATAATCCTATCAGCAACTCAGCATATGGATGTGCATTATATCCGTGTAGGGTGTGTGAATACACCTCCAATGTTTTGTAAACTGGTTAAGACTTTTAAAACTTCTAGACTGAGGCTAGTTTCAGTTAATGAGCACGATTAGTTACACCCAAAAGACAAATGAAGTATATGCCGACACTCAAAACTGCATGCTACTCTGAAGAAACTGTTGAATTTAATGTGTTATAAATTTTTTTTTTTTTGGGGGGGGGGGGGGGTCCATTGTTTGCACAATTTAAATCATGACACTAATATCATTTATTATGATTATTATGACAACCATAATGATAATGTGGCCATGTAATGTTCTATTTATTATATAAACACCAATGAAATACCAAACCATTTCTCTTTAATAGTTTTTTGGTGTGAAAGGCGCGATTCATCATGTGGCCATAGCTACGGTGATATTTTCACATGTGAAGATAACATGTTATTTTCACATGTGACGATAGCAAGTTTTCGTGCGAAAGCTCACCTGGTATTTCATTGGTGTTTATATAATGCTAATAATTATCAAACCCCACCTGCTTCTGCTGCTAAGAATGATGGTGTTGTTAATATTTCATCTTTTATCTTGACAGGTGTTTCCTGTTTNTGTCCCAAAAGTTTGTTCCTCTTATTTCATGCACTATAACTTTTGTACTTTTTACATCTATCTTGATTTTTGTTGATGATCAACTGTTATCAGGGTACAAATGGGAATCTGTGTGGAGGATTCAGTGACCAACCGTGGCGCAGTGATATTCCACGTGGAACTTACATGCCTTCTAATAGGTAGGAAAGAATTAATATCTTCAATCTTGTGCATGTTTGTTATCATCATCATCTTCATCATTGCTATTATTTTTTGGAAGTTCTTTCCTCAGCTCTCCTTCTAATGGGTGTTGCTGTAAGCAACATAATCCTATCAGCAACTCAGCATATGGATGTGCATTATATCCGTGTAGGGTGTGTGAATACACCTCCAATGTTTTGTAAACTGGTTAAGACTTTTAAAACTTCTAGACTGAGGCTAGTTTCAGTTAATGAGCACGATTAGTTACACCCAAAAGACAAATGAAGTATATGCCGACACTCAAAACTGCATGCTACTCTGAAGAAACTGTTGAATTTAATGTGTTATAAATTTTTTTTTTTTTGGGGGGGGGAGGGGGTCCATTGTTTGCACAATTTAAATCATGACACTAATATCATTTATTATGATTATTATGACAACCATAATGATAATGTGGCCATGTAATGTTCTATTTATTATATAAACACCAATGAAATACCAAACCATTTCTCTTTAATAGTTTTTTGGTGTGAAAGGCGCGATTCATCATGTGGCCATAGCTACGGTGATATTTTCACATGTGAAGATAACATGTTATTTTCACATGTGACGATAGCAAGTTTTCGTGCGAAAGCTCACCTGGTATTTCATTGGTGTTTATATAATGCTAATAATTATCAAACCCCACCTGCTTCTGCTGCTAAGAATGATGGTGTTGTTAATATTTCATCTTTTATCTTGACAGGTGTTTCCTGTTTACATTGGTCAACTCTGAAGGTGTCCCTCCAAGCAAGTTTGATTTAGTGAACCCAAAGTATGCCACCCTTCATCATCCAAGGTTTGTCGTCAGGAAGATTATATGGGCGGGAGTGAATTTATTTTTGAATTCTCAAAATGAAACAAAAATGTACAATAAATCGTAATTGTGTTTTAATTCCATGCACCAACCGGTGACTAAATGTGCTATGTATCCCCTATCAACACAGGACTAAATTGTAAACATGCGCTTCTAACTTTTGCTTCTGTGGATGAAGTCGACTGGTTAGAATACCAACTCTTTGTTAGCTCTGGGCTGTATCTAAAGAAAAATAAGACAGTTAGCAGTCCAGGAGAGATTATTACTAGAGTAATACCTCTTCACCCTCCTTCACAGTCATAACTGCTGCTTGTATATGGAATATGAGAATGGATAGTCCTTTGGTGTTACTTTTCCTATAAAACCTCATCAATCCAGGGGCCAATTTAATAAAACTTTCACAAGGGTAGTTTACAATAGCGTAGCTATTGTTTTTAAACTCTAAAAAAATGGCTATACTTGTGAATAATACACTTGTAAAAGTTTTTTTCTAAATTGACCTCAGTGTATTGCATGCTAGTTTAGCATCTTGCAATTTAAATTTGAGACATTTGAATTTGAGAGCTGGTTAAGAACAACACATATGTGTGCTGGTTTCTCCGTTGTAGGTATGGTCCCATGTTTGGTGCTGGTGCTGATCTGTGTATAAGTGATGAGTGCAATGAGAGGCCTGAGTCCTACTCTAATTTGCCTCACTCCTATGATGGGCCCCAGGCCTCTACAAGCATTCTCATGGGGGACTACAATTTTACAGTAGAGGACTATGAAGTATTTGGTCTGAAGAAAGAATCATTATATGAGAGAGTATAACAGACTGAAACGACAATCACTGTAAATAGCTTGATTATACGTTTCTGGGAAACTGCCCACCTACCCCTCCCCTAAGCCAACATTAACACTTACTTCTCACTTAGGGCAAAATGTTGGCTTAGGGGAGAGGTGGGCGGATCGTTTCTCGGAAATGTATAAAGATGCAATAGCTCCAGTTGGTGTTACTGGGTACTTACAGAAACTCTTGAGGGTGTTACAACCGGTTTTGAGTCTCTGGTACAGCAATGATATATATTTTTTAAGAAATGTTAGTTTTTGTTTTCTAAGAAAACAGACATGTTTACTTTGAGACTTTTCTATTACCATATTTACATGTATGGTTAACTTAGATTTTGAAATATATCCTGCAAAGTTGGGTAAAATTAACCAGAGAGAAGTCAATGATAAGAATAACTTTCAATCTCTGTACTGTCTGTAATTATTATTAAAGATTGATAACTTGGGCTTTTACTGTAAGTGTACTGTGTGTCTGGGTTTATGGGTACTGAAGGTCATTTAAGAGTTTCCAAAACCCTCACCCTCAGAGCGAGACCAAGTTCGAAACCTTTCACATCATATTATGGCAAGGTGTTTCCTTTTCATTCATTTTCATGACAAATGGAAATTATTTTCCGAACACTTACTTTGCCTTGGCCCTGTACAGCGCCTTTCCAGGCCTTCTTGGTCAATGCATGTCGGACCAAGCGACCTGGGACGCATAGGCTGCACGGAATAATAAGACCTAGGGACTAGTCAAGCAGTTACCCTCGTTTTCAAAGAGAGGCTTGGTGCAACTCAGAAACAGCTTATTGCTATCAGGCAAGGGCTGGCAGGCTAAGTTAACCATATCTCGGCAGTAGAAATCCACTGTACTAAAACCCTTTTTTCAACGGACAGTTTTCTCGCTCGTGTTATATTGAAACCGGTTAACGAACAATTTCACAGAGTGTGCGTAGAGTGAGTGGAACGCTGCCGTGCAAAGTTAACGTCGCTTTATGGGCCCTGGTGATCTATGCACAGTATAAATCTTACCCAGTTAGAAGAGATCAATACCCTGGTTAAGCATTCCGCCGTATGCAAGAAAAACGCTCTGGTTACCCATTATAGGAGACCAGTAGACTTTCAAAAGTTTTACTAATAATGAACTATTTCAACTGATTATGTTGTTGCGTTTGAGTACATGTACATTGTTTTTTTCAGCGGCCTTATCCAGTTGATCCTTATTTTCTCCGCCCCCCTCCCTTTCGCGAAAAAAATAGAAAAAATAGCCTGCATAGCTGGAGTTGAAAGGTGAAGGGGATTGGGAGGAAGGGAAATAGGGAGGGGCCTTAGCCTTTCCCCCTGTATTTCCCTCATTTTCAGAACTGAACTTATCCGTCAAGCATTTATCCTTCTTGAGCGTATGGAATAACGTAATGATCAGTGATTTTAATTTAAAAATTCTGGGAAGAAAAATAAGAAAAGGAAAATGGAAGAAAAAGAGGGAAAAAATGGAAAGACCGTCCGCGAAAAACTGGGCTCCAGTGTACCCATAATTCTTAGAAGCAACCGCAACAACTTGGCTGCTTTCCGCCATCTTGGACGTAGAAATACAGATCTCAAGACGTTGTGAAGATTTCACCGTTGTTTTACTGTGCTTTCCATCATGTTATTGCGTCAGGCGTGTAGTACGTTAAGGATTGGTTTACTTCGCAGATCAATGGCTACTGCTGGTCGGCGGCCAGATACGCCACAAAGGATGGTGAGTCTGTATTTTTAACATAGCACTTTTCCATTCCTGTGAATATTAGCCTTATCCTTGTTTATTTTCACTGGTTAATTAAGCTTTAACTGTTGAATTTACTATTGGATTTTCTTTTCTTTCTTTGTTTTTTTTTCTTTGTTTTATTTTTCTGGTGCTGTGCTTTCAGTTTAGAAAAAATAAAGGTTAGGTGCTGCGATTTACTCACAGAGTCAAATATGTATCGATCTAGACCGTTCCAGCACAGGTTTACCATCTGCCTTAATTGAAATATTGATTTAACCTATTTAAGACACCTTGCTGGGTCATAAATAGATGCCCTGCAATATGCAGTCCTTCGAAGTTGTTTATTTATTTTGCTTGTGGGTATGGTAAAGCCTATATTTGGAAAATTTTCACGCACAAGTGGAGATACGATGATAACGTTGAATTTAACCTGCATTAAACTTTTGGTTATCCACAAATACAAGACTGTTATAGACGTTTTTAACTGTAGGAAAGTTGGAGGCTGACTCAGAAATTAGGGGGCAAATTTGTAAGGGTGTAATTCACTAGGGGGCAAACTCACTGATATTCTTAGAATTGGATTATAGTTCTGAAAAATCTTCAAGTTAAACTTTGATATGTTTCTTCCTCAGACACCTCTACACCAAGCTGTCGCTTTCACAGCCATTTTCTGTGGAGTCCTTGGGCCTGGAGTTTTGCTCATGTTGACACGCGAGAAGCCTATCAGCGAACATTGATGTGATGCCAAGGAATAGTTAGCGCGTTGTGATGATGCCATTGATTGTGGGAAGAAAGTGTTATGGTCTTATGTGTTATTGACTGTTATTAAAATGTAAAGCTGTTTCCACAAAAGAAGAAGCTGTTAAGAAATCATTTTGTATAAATTTTGCAGTTCCTTGTTATTTGTCTCACCTTCTCTTATTATTAAACCTCAGTTTTGCCTGCACAATAGGCTGATTTAGCAACAGAACGGGAACGTCAGTTGACGACGGCGCGCACAAATTATATTTTCAGGGATATCCCTAAGGAAAAGCTAAGCAGGCTTATTATCACAAACTATTACAATAGTAGTACCCAGTCAGTATCCAGCCACTGCTTATTCTTTTGGGACCCAAGTATAGTGTCCATACCAGCAGGGAACCATAATAGTGGGATGTGAAAAGAAAGGAAGAAATGATCATTTATTATGGCTACAGTCAAACCTCCACTAATGCCACCTCTCTACAAAGGCCATTTTTTTGGCGGACAGTCCATACATTCACTCTTGTTTCAACCTCTTTACACTGGCCACCTCTCTACAAAGCCACTTTCCTCTACCCCCAAAGTGGCTGTTGTTGAGAGGGTTAACTGTATTAAATTTTTAAAGTTGCCCTTCTATGTCCATCAAGAAGACATGAGTTGAAGTGACAAAATTGTTATGTCTGGGCCAAAAAAGGTGTTAGTAAGTCCATAGTAATGAATTGTTTCGTACTTCCAGTCAGGCATATGTAATTTTTGCTGTGAATTCAGCTACTGTGAATGTAATTATCTTCTTATCCAGCCTCCTCAGGGCTTTTTAGGTTTAGCTCAGTTGGAAGGGCATCGGTCTGCCAAGTGGGAGGGCATGGGTTCAAACCCTGGTTAAAATGATTGCGTCATTGGGTGGTGCCATTAAGCCATTGGCCTTGTCTCCTCCATCCTTCTTTCATTAGTCAACATTGAAGGGGACGTAAAAGAACCCGCACTACTGTTCAAAAAGAGTAGGGGAAGTTCCCGGTGGTGCAGTCTACCTTTCACGCATCACACATCATTCATATTATGGGCTATGGGTGGGTTACAGTAAGCTTATACATGGACTGATAGCAGCTGCTAGTGGCACCTCGTATGCTGAAGTCCGAGCTTACTGTCAACATGTTAATATGTAAAGAGAGTGAGTCTTGTTGTNTTTTTTCGGCTTGTTTTGCAAAGATATTCTCTTTTGCCAAGGGGCGCGATCCATTCAACCAAAATTCAGACCGGTCTGACCGGGAAAAGAGGACCACCTCAAAAGGTGGACCTGTTTTTTCGAAACTTTTCCGGTTGGACCGAACCGATCCATTGAGTTTTGGACCGAAATTTCCGGAAATTTTGGTTGAATGGATCGCTCCCAAGGTCTACTAGATTATATTACGAGCAAGTTTATAGCATAAACCTTACCTGTTAGTACTAAAAACGAAAGTTTCCTATGTAATGAAAGCAAACTGGATGCTCTTCTGTCCCAGTTAAGCAACCTCTGGGTCTTTGTGAGGATGGCCCAGATCTCTAGTTGGTGCCATAAGATAAAGAAAAGGAGATACCAAAAGTGACTTAACAGCTGACACTTGAATTTAAATATCAGTGAAATATATCTTTGAATACCTTCTACTCAGTCCAACTAACTTTATATTAATTTGACTAAATACCCACCTTAATTAACTGGCATAGCACCCAGCCTTGAATTTAGCTTCCAACTCCAATCCCCCCCACCGATTAAAATATAAAATATCAAATAAAAAAGACCTTCTGATAATGAGATTGAAACTGACCTACAGGTAGGGATTCCACCAAAGACTGACTTAATTTTCTTAGTATTTTTAAGAAACTTTCAATGAACAGTTAAAATTTTGCTTAGCCTGCGAAAACTACTATTTCTCATCATCGGTATGGAATTTCTGTCGCTGAGTTGGAGATGTTCCTCCTTGCAAAACGTCACCAGCAGCAAGGAGCGCGGAGAAGGCTAGATTTTGCTTTGGAACATGTTTTCATTACTATTATTATCATAAGTGCCCAGCCTCAAATAAGCGCCCACTTTCAAGGACAAAAGTTTAAGAAACGCCCAGGGCCCCAGTTGTCTGAAGGCCCATTAAGGCTAACCTGGGATTAAATTTTAATATGGGTTTCTTTTCTTTTGTTCAAAGGCATTTTCTCGGAGAATTTTCTCTATTCCTTTTAGAGTATCCAATCATAAAATTGAAGATAGAAGGAATTAATACGAATTTGCAGCCTCTTTAAGCTCATATTTCTGAATTCAAAATGTGCACTAAGTTATCTTAACCCATGGGCAAATAAATACAGTACGTGTTTTCGCCCACCTACCAGACCCCTGTCAAAAGTCGTAGTATCCCGTGATCTCTTGCGTTCGTGCCTCGTTCCCGCTCACTGGCGGTAAAAGGAAATTAAAAAGATGGCGGCTTGTGTGCTCGATGGTGAAAAACTTTGTGAGGTGTCAGGTAATGTTAGATGGTCCAGTATGGCACAAGCTCCAATGAGCATTCAAAGTGGATCGTTAGCTGTTTATAAGCTCAGTGATAGTTTTTACATTCATGCAAGAACGACAGCAAAAAGAGGAAAGGTAAGACGATGCATCTCGGCTATTTCTTAGCTTATCTCTGTGTAACCTTGACTTAAGTTAAGCGTACCTACTCATTTACGAGGATTCTTATGTCGTTGACGCGAACCATTGGCGAACAGTCAAACTTTCTCAGCAAGAACACCAAAGGGATGGAGCCAAATTTTCGCTTTAATAAGATTTCTGTATGATAGAACTAATATTACTTTTGAAGTTATAATTGGCATCTCTACTGGGACTAATCAAAAGAGCGTTCCCTAATTATAAGCTTAATAAGCTACAGTTAAGAGGAGTCGACTGTACTTGATTTAGCCTTTTGTTAGAACATTATGTTCTTGAAGGCGTAGTTTCATTCTTAACTTTGTGGAAAACATTGGACGATCTGGACAATGTATCTCTATGAATGCAAAGCATACACATTGCATTCTAATCAAATTTGCCAACGCTGAATACCGTAACTTAACCTTTCCTCATTTAGTTTATGCTCCTACAAGGATATAAGTAAATTACATTTTAGGCTTGTAATAGATTGAGATAACGGATCATTATACATTTTGGGTCATGTAGCAGCTGCTCGTAAGAGAAGTCACCAATAGTGCCTAACCCTGACCCCAAACAATACTAAAATAATTGAGAGAATGACCTGTCATTGTTTACTGTGACCAATTAGAAAAGACCTCACAAGCAGCTCCTACACTACTCTACATTTCTGTGAAACTGCCTACCTACCCCTCCCCAAATATATAATGTGGGAAACTACCTACCTACCCCTCCCCTTAGCCAACATTAACACTTACTTTTCACTTAGGGCAAAAATGTTGCCTTAGGGGAGGGGTATGTGGGCAGTTTCCCAGAGACGTATGATGATCCGAGATAACAAGGAACAAGCAAATGTAGACAGGAGGTCTGTATTTGATCTGCATAATACATTTATTCTTTAGGTAATACAAAAGCCAAATCCAGCGATATTCAAAACATTCTTACATGTACCTCAATCAATGTTCCTGTTTCTTGACAAATTCAAGATATAAAGGGGTATTTTGTCTAGCGGATATTCTTCAAAATTAGGATCAGTTGTCATTTATCAAGTTGTATTCTTACTGCTGGTACAGCTGAGGGAACGTAACCTTGTTCTCAGGGTTTCTGGTTGCTGTCCCTTTTTTGGTGATATTTATTCTGTACTATCGATGCCATCCAAATTTGGTCAATACCAGCTAGTTATGAAGGAATGTCAGTCATTTCGCTAACAGGTCATTTTGCCAACACTGAGGTTGATTATCCCACATGATCTTAAGATTTGAGATGGGTTTTGTGATTTATTTTGCCATTTGCTCAGCCGATTAACTTGCTTGAACAGATCCATGATCAAGTTAGTATTACACAAATTGTTGCGTGAATTGCTTTTAAGGTTTAAATTAAACTTTTAGGTTTTTGAATAAAATATTTCAAGAAACAACCTCTCTGTTTACTGATTATTTACAACCTATTTGCACTCCAAGTCTACTACGAAGAAGGTCACCGAGGTGGCATTTTTTGAAGTGAGAACCTTGAGAAGTCGTGCAGTTGCCAAAAGGTTAATATTTAAAATTAGTTTAAACATGCTGGAGTCATCAGTAAGCTTTACTCCTATTAATTATTTTTTATACAATACTACTACTTGTATAAAGTTAGTGTTGCTGAAACAACTTTAATAGATCATGTAGGCTTATCGATCCCCTTGTATAAGGGTGTGTTTATTTTAAGAAAAGAGCATTTTATTAAATTTTCTCTCCCACCTCCCCCCTACTGAAAACAATAATGAGTTTTAACATGTCCTCATAAGATACAGTGATAACTCCACCCTTCCCCTGTGAGGAGGAAAAAAGAGGATCTGTCTGAATCACTTCCTAAGCCTCAGAAGTGGCCACAGCGTGAATTTCTGGTCTAGTCAATCTTGTTTTCTTTCATCAAACTGATTTTTTGAGTGTAAGCATCTGTCTATTGATAAAACCATGGTCAAAACTGACCCNCTTTAATAGATCATGTAGGCTTATCGATCCCCTTGTATAAGGGTGTGTTTATTTTAAGAAAAGAGCATTTTGTTAAATTTTCTCTCCCACCTCCCCCCTACTGAAAACAATAATGCGTTTTAACATGTCCTCATAAGATACAGTGATAACTCCACCCTTCCCCTGTGAGGAGGAAAAAAGAGGATCTGTCTGAATCACTTCCTAAGCCTCAGAAGTGGCCACAGCGTGAATTTCTGGTCTAGTCAATCTTGTTTTCTTTCATCAAACTGATTTTTTGAGTGTAAGCATCTGTCTATTGATAAAACCATGGTCAAAACTGACCCCGCTTTACCAATGGCACTAGCAACATGCAGGGCATGCTCAACAAAGATCTTACTCAATTCATGCAGTCTCTCTGAAATACACCAAAATTGAAGAAGCGAAAGAAGGACTCTGCTTGCAGGCTGTGATCAATTCAGCACAGCAAATGAAACTATTGGACTGTTTCAGCAATATGATTTTTACAGTCCCTTTGGCACTTCATTTCATTAGTGTTACAAGGGAATGGCTGCTTATCAAACAAGTGATTTGTATATTCAATGTATTTTTTGAAAGCTTAGTGTCCTAACAACTCCAGTGTGATTTTAATTAGGCCGTTTTAGCAAAAAGGAATTATTATTATATTGGGGGGTTTTAGAGAATGTTTTTTACCTGAATGTGTGTTTTGTCTTTCATTTCAGTTCCTTTTGAAAGCCAACAAATTCGATGTGGTCACCCGTGATTCAAAATTAACTTTGTCATTAGATACAGACAGCAAAGCTTCAGTGTCTATAAACTTGAAAGAGGCAAATCCAAGTCAACTGAGGTTGTTTCTAGATTCTCTGAATGGCATTAAGGCCTATCACTCTTCATTGAAAGGTAAGATACATTTACAGTCCCTGTGTAAAGATGATTTAAATAATTGTGTGCATTTTGAACTGTCATAATGATAATATTGGCCACGTGTAATGCGCCAATCACCTTTTTGTCTAGTGACTTTATAGCCAATAACATCATGGCTTAACTGAAAGATAACTAATAAAATTTTGAATGACCAGAGTTTGATACCGTCAACTGATATTGTGCAATTCACTTTGACTTTGAAGATGACTGCCGCACAGGTTGTCGAAATATCAGTCTCTTTCAACAACAGTCCCATTCAGGACTAGGCTCACCCGGACGATCATAATTATTCCACCTGTTTATGAATGAATCCTGGGCTAAACCTTTCAATATAATGAGAACACTTGGCAGTCACTGAGAGTAATCAGTTATGTCTATGACAACGGTGTACATCTTAGAAAGAGACTTTCACTGTCATGATAATTTTGTGAAGTTGATCCATTGGTTTCATGGCTCCCAGTAATTCAAAGCCATTGACTCTACATAAATAATAATTCAGCCACTGGCTTCTTTTGCGTTGACTTCACATCAAAGCTTACAAATATTTCCTTAGACCAGTGCTTGCTTATCCCTGTATCATTTTCCTTACTCAGGGTTCTCATTAAGTGGTGTCAGCCGGCTAAAAAACCGGCTACTTGGAGGTTTTTTGCTGTCTACTTTTTGGAGAAATAGGGTAAAGTGAGAGAGTGGAAGCCTGAAATTGCCTTCAACACTCAGTTACTTAACTGTCTACTTTTATATCCTAGCTATCTACTTTAAAAAGTAATGAGAACCCTGCTTACTGTACGTGAATAAAGAAAATTAAAGCATTCAATGCTCAGTGAATAATTCTCCTTAAATGGTTTGGCAACAACCACAAGCCAACCACCATTGTACAAACTTAAAATATTAAAAACAACAACAAGCATTTAAATGTTAAATTTGTTTACTTCTGTGATGATATCCACAGGCAAGTTATCTTCGTCCTCATCTAAAGAAAATAAGATACAAGATATTGAGGTGAGTGATACATGTACAATTCTTAACTAACCAATAATTATTCTTGTACTCTTGTCTTCGTGCATGTGCATGCAAGCCTGGAGCACAGTGTACACAGCATACATACAGTACTTTGTAACCTTTTTTTTAGGCACCACTCTAGTATTTCCAAAACCAAATCAAAATTTAGAATAATCATCTACAGCAGTCCACTGGTCTTCTGAAATCTGCTGGATATCCCCCTTTTTCATGTTTTTTCACAGACTCAACTTATTAATCTTGTTTATTGTGGTTAAAGGTTTCGTCTGAAAGCGTTGCGCCACCTTTTGATATTTAAACCACACACAACTGACAATCCCTCTATCTTTAAAATGTTTGATCTTGACAGTACGTTGTAGAGGCTTGGTACAATGTAATGAATTTTACAATAGAAGGTGATTAGTCAACTTATCTAGCTTTCTTTGGAACAGTGTGTTATCAGGCTTTGCATTGTCTGTGATGCAGCAAAGCAATGTCAAACAAAGTACATAAACATTTGGCTTAGTTGGCCTTTTGCACCTGTGGCTTGAAGCAGGGGTGGATCCAAGGAGCATGGATTGGGTGGCTAGCCACCTCCCTTTTGGACAGCCCACCAAAAAAAAATAATACATGGAAAAACAAATGGAAATAAGTGGGTCCCAAAAAATATAGAAAGACATGCATTTGCCATGCATGTAAATGCAGAACCATTGATAGAAGTGTGGTTTGTGAGAAATTTGTGATGTTGAATGATGGCGTCTTCACTTTGAGCCCACTACATGTAAGTTAGTAAGGTATTTTTATTAGCTTCTTTTTTTTCTATTTTGTAGCTTTTCAAGAGTTTGCAGTGATACAGTCTCCAATAATATTCATCCTTTCTAAATCACCATGTTTTGGGACAAATGTTGGGCAGCATAAAATACATTAACATGTAGTTTGGTGGCCGATTGGTATCAGACACCCCCCATTAAAAGATCCTGGATCTGCCCCATGAAGCTATAATCATACATGTATGTGAACTATACATGTATGATATTCTTAATTTTTTAGACATCTTTTTTGTTTTTAGAACCAGCCATGTAATACCTTTAACTCCAGTGGCTCAGCTCCAGGAGTTTTAACTCACCAATTACCTCCAAGAGGCAAGCTTGTGTCCTCTTCACCACCCAGTCCACAGAAGTAAGTTTGTTACAACATTAATTTTTGTTCTCACCTTTTTAGGGGGAAAATCCATTTTTTTTATTCCAAAAAGCAAGAATTTTGCTGAATATGTCCCGTGTAGGACTATGAAAGAACTAGTGAAGTCCCCATGGTTTTTGTAATAGTTATCCCTGTTCTCTTGTAATCCTCCTGACTTCACCTTTTGGGATATGAGATTTGTAATTAGTCTCTCCTACAATCTATCATGAAATCCACTTATGTAACCCAGTTGGATTGTTTTTAAACAAATATATACTCAAATATTCAACACCACTATAGAGCAAAGTGGTGCACATGATACCGGTCAAAATTAAATTCAGGTTGAAACTTTGTAGCCTAGGTCGATTCGCAATAAATTATTTCCTTTGTCTCCTAGCCCTAATTCATAAAGAACCTTAATTCAATTTTGCCCTGTAACACCCATGCAGCAAATCATATTGTATCTGGTTTGTTGCCTTGCTGCAAGGAAGAGAAAAAAAAACATATTTCATGTCAAAGATGGTAAACAGGAGGGTCAAACTGCTGAATGAATAAGACAGTGGTTTTAGATTTGAAGTAAGTTTTCCCTGTCTATAAGATGAGCAGAATCTATTTCAGGGTACAATTCAATACAATAACTATATTACCTCTCCCAAGGGGGCTATTCTGCAATAATTTACAAAGGAATATTAATTAATTAATTGAGAGAGGGAAAGAAATACAGTGAGTATTGGGTGAGAAACCTTGCTGGAATTCAACTTGCAGCCTTTTAAAAATGGCCTTATTGAGAGAGTGCACATAGTTAACAGGTGAACTTGACTGGCATACACCAAGTACAAATTTGCAAAGGGGATAGATTACTAGCAATAAGCATGGGTTTATGCTGGCTTAGGAGCGAATGAAGCAGAAAATGTTTTTCTCACACTCAGCTGGGAGTGTGGGTTTGAATGTATGGAAGGGCTTTGGGTCACATGGTGTTTCAGAGTTCTTCTGTTTATTGTTTTTCTTTCTGCCATCCACCATTGCCTATCCTGCCCCAACCACTCACCCCTCATGTGTTTTTTGGGTAGGTGTGGTTGTTATTGTATCTAATCTCAGTTTCTTGACAGCCATTTTTATAGCTCCTTTGTGCTGTAATACCAGTGTTTTATCGTGTTGATATTTGTAGTGTGAGAACCATAATTTTATTCTAAAAAAAATGCCCATTACATCTTGGGTAATGTAAGTTTCCTCCATAACATTATTTTTTTTCTTTATTGTTTTTTAGCAGAATGACACCAAACAGACCATCCAACTACTTTGCAAAACAAATGAATCCACCTTCTTCTTCTTACAATTCTCAGAATAAAAAAACACCATTCTTTGATCAAACAAGAGCAAGAGGTTAGTGATGAAAATTGAACAGTAACTTTAATAATCTGCACATGATACATGTCTACCAGAAAGAGATATAGAGTCGGAAATTAACTTTTTTCTATGGGCATCATCTGGCGACTAGATAAAAATTTTTGGTCACCAGATAGCAAAAATTAGTTGGCAAAAATCTTTTCCTTGCCAATAACATGAAAAACAACAAATGTTTTGGACATTTTCAGCTCATTTTCCTTAACTGTTATCCTTAGCTAATTATTTACAAAGAAGCTACCTTGTTAACTGGGTGGCATTTGAAATCCTGGATGACAGCTCTCAATTTTTAGGTGTATTGGTGACCAGCTAGTCACAGTTTCGGACCTTGAGTATATTATAGAAAGATGGTTTATTAAAAGGCTGTACATACATTGTTCATTTGTCAGTAATGTAAAAAGGCAATGAGTTGTCTGAGGAGGTTGAAAGTGGAACTTACCAGTAACTTTCTGTTTGTTGTTTTTTAATTATTATCGATTTTATTTTACATGTAGATAACCTTAGCAACACGTCTAGTAGTGGCAAATCTGCATCATCATTCTATGGTCGTAATTCTGGTAATTCTAGTTTGTTTTCCTTTGAAAGGTTAGTATTGTTTATTTATTCTCATAATTTTTTCTCTTGAAAATATATCTCGGTAGGAGGAAATAGATGTCGGTCACTCTTGGAAATTTAAGGGTCAAGTGTCTTTTTGCACAACAAGCATTGTGCAATGCAGGATTTGTTTGTTGTGATATAATTAGTGTTCCTTGTTAATGTAACAGACACAAAGGCATCCATATTTTCTGTGGAAAATTATGGTATTGTGTTTTGTGTCATGAAACTAGAAAAAGAATTAATGTTGCTCAAACTATCGGAGAAACATACAGGAAAACAGAACATTGCTGAAAAAAGGAATGGAATTTTTTATTTATACTGAAAGGCAGTAGTGCTCATAATTTATTGGAAAATATGGCATGTATCAGTATATAAATACCTATGTAGGTAGGATCCTAGGCAGGACAGTCAGGAGCCTCAGAGGGGCAGTCAGGTGCCTGTGTGGGACAGTATGAAGCCTGTGTGGGACAGTGGGGAGCCTGAGTGGGGCAGTGGGGAGACTGGATGGAAAAGTTGGATAGTGGTGGGGAGCCTGTGTGGGACAGCCATAGGTGGAGAAGTTGGAAGCCTGTGTGGGACAGTGGGGAGCCTGGGTGGGGCAGTGGGGAGCCTGGATGGAGAAGTTGGATAGTGGGAAGCCTGTGTGGGACAGCCCTGGGTGGAGAAGTTGGAAGCCTGTGTGGGACAGTGGGGAGCCTGCATGGGACAGTGGGAAGCCTGTTGGAGAAGGTGGAAGCCTTTATGGGACAGTGGGGAGCCTGCATTGGACAGTGGGAAGCCTGGGTGGAGAAGTTGGAAGCTTGTGTGGGACAGTGGGGAGCC